>JAGVVM010019694.1:0-18405 GCA_019149425.1 Psidium friedrichsthalianum
TATCGCTTAGAGGCCCGGGACAGTTCAAATAATGGTCTAAGACAATTTTGAGTGATTTTCCTTAGTTCTCAGATTTTTGGGTATTTTTGTAATTCTTCAATTTTTGATTTTGCTCAATTTTTTTGACATCTTTTTTTGCGTTTTCTTATGATTTTTCTAGTTTTTTCATAGTTTTTGCGATTCGTTTTTCAATTTTTTCTTTGGATTTTTTGATTTTATAAGTTTCTGATTTTTTTTACAGAACATTTTCCTTTTTCTGACAGAATTTTGCTATTAAATTTCTATGACCTTTTTTCGAAGATTTTTTATTTTTTTTATTTATTGAACCTTTTTACGAATTATTTTTTTTCGGAATTTCTTATTTTCTGGAGACTTTCGAATTTTTTTGTAATTTTATCTGTTTTTTACTATTTTTCTGTGCAGTTTTGTATTATGGATTTTTATGAACGTCTTTTTTATTGATTAAATTTAATATGATCCAATATTCCGGATTTTTCGGATTTTGCTCCGAAGATTTTGACTTAATTTTTATGATTTTTTAAGATTTTGCTTGTGTTATTTTAGATTTTTAGTACATGATCTTTATTCCGCGGGATTGAAACGGTCTACGTTTGGCCTGATTTTTATATTTTTTTTTTACTAGTATTTTTTAAATTGCTGATTTTCTTTTGATTTAACTTTTTAGTCTCGTTTTTTTATTTATTTAATTTTTTATTCTCCGGTATCGGTCGGGTTGACCCGAGATACCCGGCCCTAAAACGGGGCCTGAAAACTGGAATGGGGTCGCCGTATTGAGATTTTTATTAATTTTATTATTAGTTTTTATTGTTTTTATTTGGGTCATTATACTGACTCGGGTTGCACTGGACGCCGGCCTCACTAGGCTTCTAAACCGAATCACTGCAGAGGTCCGTACGATAAACAATAACACCAATTATCTCGAGACTCTATTCTAACAAAGCGACGTAGTTTTTTTGAACCCAATTTTTTTATTTTTTTGATTTTTTTTGCAGATTTCATTTTTACTTCCTTTTTACTACATGCTGCTACCTATTTTACGGGCTAATGCGAAGCGATGAGGTTTCGGCCACGGGGGCTATCTTGCGAGCTTCGATGCAGACCGCTATATGGCGCGCTGAATCGGGGAGACGACCTCGAGCTGCCCGTCCTAAAGCCGGCAGGCCGTCGGAGGGGCCTCGCCGGAATACTTAAATCTGCTGAAACTCGCACGAAATCCTCCTCAATTCATGCCTATCGTGGAAGACGACACATTGTCCCTAGAGGCGAATTTTATGGGCGAACGGCTTCCAACTGAGAAATATGACCGATCTACATTTAACCATGACCAAGCATCGAGAGCATCATCGAGACGAACGCGTGAATTTTATCAACTAGCGTCCTTGGACCAGTGGCGGCATAATTACATCAGCTAAGTCATAACATGAGTGCTCGAAGAAACTTACCTGCGCGCATCCAGAGGCTTATTACTACACCGGTTGAGGGCTCGTCGGGGAGGCTCTGTAACAGTTGGCCACTGTCTTCAAGCTCAAGCACATGGTTTCAACGCAGTTTTCATATCAACTATAGGGAGTGGAAAAGGCTTAGGTGTAGACGATAGACAACATTTAACCAGGAAACTTGGATGACTCAAAGTCATGAAGATGGGAGAAATCACCATGGCTAAGCCTTTAAGCTTTGATAACCGAAATATCGTGATTAGCCTGTTCGGGTAAGAAAAGTGAGATTCAAATTTGTTAGCCCAAGCGCTTCTTGGCGATCTCCTGAAGCATGAAGGGGTGCCGACACGTACTCCGGGGTGTTTTCTGAAATTGGTCTGCGCCGTGTAGGCTTGGAAAGTCTCTCCGGTTCCCGCCGAGAATAAAAAAAACAAAAAAAAAAATAATGGGCGCGTACGTGCTCCTGAACAGAGCACTTGTTCTTCTCTTTTACTCGAGAAATTTTTCGCTGAACAGAAGGGCCTCGCAACGGAGATCCCCTGAATCTCTCGCGTTTGGATTCTTCGCTCTTAAGTGCTCAACTCTCGATCAGCCCATTATTTTCCCAATTTTCTGCGTGTAAAAGAAAATCAGGTTTCTCGAAATTCAATTTCTAAATTTTCTCCTGCTTTCATGCGCTAAGTTCTTTCACTTTTTGGGGGAAGACGATGGCATATCGCGGGTCGTGCGCCGGGTCGCTGGATGCTGGCATCGACCCGGACTGACGGTCCGGATTAGGCGCTTATTCTCTCACACAAAATTACCCATTCTAGACTCCAAAATTTCCGCAAAATTGTAATATCCGGGCAAAATTGAATTTTATGACATGAAATACATTATATAAAATGAGATTTCGCATCCACGCTGGCAATTTTCCCCAAGGAATTGGCGGAAAAACGGCCAAATTTCTAATTTTGACACCGAGGGACTTTAATTTGCAAAATCCAAAGTCTTAAATGGACGCTTCTTTTGCGAGATAAAATTTTGTTGGCCACTGACGATGTTGATTCAGATAAGGCTAATAATCTAGGGGGGTGACTTCGCCCTATTCTCATTAAGTCGGCGCTAGAAAATTTTTAATTTCCTATTTTTAGTTGTCATTTTAGGGACTAATTTGTAAAACAATCAGAAATTGCTATTTTGGTGCCTTTTCAGCGAATTGGACAATAATTCGCGAGGGCTATTTGGACATTTGATTTTAATTCTTGAAAAATCGGAGGAGGATGCACGTAAGCAGACTGGCTTAACACATTTAAATTGTTGAAAATTAAAGTAGGGTCTAATATGGATTTCAGTAATTATTTAACGATATTCTGAATAATGGACATTCACGGCAAAGTAAAACCTGAAGATTCGCTAGCCACTTTATATTCTAAATCTTATTCACCAAAAATGATATATAAAATTAAATTAAAAATATTTACTATTTTTGGGTATTTTTTTGCGGACTTGAGATGCTATTTTTTTAATTTTTTTGTGTATTTTTTCTAATTTCTGAAAAATATTAGAAATATGGCTTTTTAAGAAAATAAGGAAAATATTTTTTTGTTCAAAAATTGGTTCCCTATAGCTAGGCTTGCGGTCTCCTCATTAAGTTGGTTTACATTTTATTCTCATTTTTTTATTTGATAGTTTTATGAATTTCGGAAATACAAATGCGAAGAAATATATGAAAAATAAGGAAAATTATTTTTTGCTTCAAAAGTGGGTTCCCTAAGTTTTGGTGGGGGGGGGGAGTGTTGTATAGATAGTTGACGTCTCCTCTTAAAGTTGATTTTGGCAATTTTTGCTCACTTTTTTATTGATTTTTTATGGAATTTTTGAAATTAAAATGCTAGAACAATATGAAAAGATAGGGAAAATCATTTTTTGCGGCGCATCATAAAATTGGTTTCTCTAGCATGCGCAAGGTCCGCCTAAAGTTGATTTTTTCATATTTTTCTGAAATTTTTATGGCTTTTCTAAAAAGATTTTAAATACAAAAATTGGGCTCAAATAATCAAGTGTGGCTATTACAAGTTAATGAAACATATGAATACATCAATTGAGCTCCAATATTAGATTTTTTTAGCCGCAATTCACTGATTATGCTCAGTGAAGGAACACATGATCCTAAAAATTGGATAATTATATAAATTTTGCGATGTTGGGGCGCTTGTAAGCTATAGGAAAAGGGATTTAAAAGAAAATATTGACTATGTTTTTTCTTTTGGTATTTTTGTGGCCTCAATGATTGATTTTTCTCTATTTATTTCTCATAGTTATTTTGTATTTTCTCGAAAATATTAAAAACTATAACAAAAAAATATTAAAAATTAATTTTTTTGATTCAAATTGGTTCTGCCTAGGCTTGGGCCATAGCTTCCAAAGTAATTTTGTAAATTTTTTAATTTTTTATTTATTTTGTCTATGATTTTTTTTTGAAAAATCTAAAATGGTCATGGAATACTGAAAAATATGAACAAAAAAAAAAACAAAAAAACAACAAAAAAAAAAATAAAAAAAAATTGTGCAAATTCGGTTTTTGCCTAGGCTTAGCGAGTTCGTGCCACATTTGAATTCTTAATTTTGTGAATTTTATGGTCGTTTTCTATTTTTTTAAAGAGAAAATAGGATAAGAATCAGGTGTCAACAGTTGGAACTACGAAGTTCTCGTATTTGGACGGTTCACTGAACGTGACACTATAGCATTAAATGGATTTAGCGAACTTTAAGCATGTTATGCATGGTCAATGGACTATCGTTCGTACTTTTGAGGTCAGGTATTAATATTAGCTTGTAGGGCCTGAAGGCAGCGGTGATGGTGCATTGTGTGTCTGAGTGGGTATGCTTGCACAATTGGGGGCACACATTGAGGTCGACATTTGCTCTCTGTACTTGATTTTCTATAGTTTTATTTGTACATACGAGTTACGAGTGTGTGTAATAGTGGGATCTCTTCTCCTTGTTATTACACGAGGTTGATGTCATCATGAAATCTAACAGTGTGCAATGCATTGGAAAATCCTCGATTGGGATTGATATCAAGAACGTATCGCATGTATGCAGTCAGTTAGATTGATGCATATGATTGAATTGGCGGCTTGACATCTATTCCATGGCCTTGTTCGATTAGGAATAGTAAGACAGAATGATTGAATTACATTATAACCAAAACTGACAAGTTCATTATGTTCTTCGAGCATTTACACTGTCTAGGTTAGTCATGATATATTACTAGATATCACTTATGGCTTGCAAGACCTAGAGGCTGATCGAGACAGTTAATTCTCTTAGTTATACTAATTTGTTAGTATACGTCATAACTGCCAGCTCAGTGATGAACCTAGAGATGTCACATACATAACCATTACGCGACAACATTAACATTGGAAATATGAAATTGCAAAGATGTTTGCAAGGATACTATTGAAATAGTCATATTGAATTAAGTCAAATTAGATTAGATTTGATGATTAATTTTGATCATAAATGCACTCAACATTTTATACGCACACGAATCACGAAAAGATCAACATTAATGTGACATTTTGTACAAACTATAAGATGATGACAGCACAAGGATTGAAGATAGCGACGGTGGCACGTCACGGTTGCGAGCTGAACCGCTCAGTTGTTTAGCGTCGTTGACTAGCTAGTGGCTCAATTAAGGCAATCTCTTACTGCCTTTGACTTTCACCCGGCAGTCATCGCCAACTAGCAGTCGATGAGGCAGGGGGAGGTCAGTAATTAAGCCGATCCCCCCCCCCCCCCAATTCTCTCAAATAAGCTTGAGGGCCAAAGGTTTGGGGTTGATTTTTTATCCCTAATTCTCATTTGGTTCCTCGTCTGTCCTTGTGAGTTCTTATATCATTTTTCATATACACGTGAGATTATTCTTGTGCGAAACACTTGAGGGTCGTGTAAGATTGTTCGTGATCAAAGATGAGCATGGATTTCTTCGTCCAGAGGATTGCTAGCACAATTGGGCAATGATTGAGTGCAAGCTTCATCTCTCGTTCGTCATGTTATTAGTGGTGTGTCTGAACTAGAGGTCCAATGCTTGCGGGACTCAAGAACATACGAGCCAAATCGTATCAAGCACGCTATCAAAGGTAATTCTAAAACCCTCTAAATACATGGTTTGACTTTCAACTGAAATGCACAGAAAGGAAAATCCACGTCGAGTTATTTTGTTTCCATTGTGCATTACCTTGTTTTGATGGGAATTTTTGAAATTTACTCGTACATTGCCCCACGAAACCCAACAAGTGGTATTAGAGCCATCCTTAGGCGTATTTGTGCATTTAATTAGTTTGATTCATTATGGTTCTTGTAATAGATCATTTTACCTTTTAAATCGCTTTTCAAAAGGTCTATCGAAGTTGATTTTGATCAACTTGGCAAGAAATGAACTAAATCAACCATGAATCAAAAATTTGATTTTGGTTTGTGATTGTTTAATGTGACCTTATTGGCTCAAGATCTGTTAAACTTGCACTGTATATGGTAGATGTCCATATTTTGTTTACAAAAGCATGCTAAATGGTCAGTATGCGAATAATTCGCATTTTGTGACCTAAATCTCCTTAATAGAAATATTAAGTCGTAATAGGTTTCAGACTCATGACCTTCCATCGTTGTGGTTTGATCCTTTATTATAATGATTAATTAACTAGCTATAGATACTTATGAGTCAATTATCGATTATAGTATTGGATCACTCCATTGAAGATTTGATATTATGGGGTTAAAACCAAGCGATTTCCAATAATTGTCAGGGGAGGGGATCATTTGCGTTTTCAATATTGCGTGAGACGATGGGTTTTGACTTAACTATGAACATAAAGTCAATAACTGTCAGGTGAGACTTTCATGATCTAGAGGCTAAAGTTATGATCAAGACCCGCATGTAACACATTGAATAAGCTGACTGACTCATCTAGTTCATAGAATGCCAATAACTATTAAGTGAGGTGAACTATGAGCTGACGGGAATACAATCTCTACCAATAATCTTAACCAATAGAGATTGTCGTTTCTCATTTAAGGAGTGTGAGATTCGATAAATTTAATAGGAGTGTTTATTTCATTTATAGGCCATAATGAAATAGCTATTTTGAAAGTCAACACCTAACAATTAGCTTTCTACACAGACATTTATTTACTTTGCTAAAATGGTGAGCATAAACCCAATTGCTTCAATCCTTGACAAGAATTGTTTGACTAGTCCTAATTTCAATAATTGGGTGAGGAATTGGAGAATCGTTCTCAACTTAGAAAAGCTCGGTATGTGCTTGATGAAAAGATGCTGTCTTCGTTCCCTGAGAGTGAGACCCCAAAGGAACGAGCCAGTTATGAGAAGTGACCGAGGATGACCTAAGGTTAAATCATACATGCTTGCTTCAATGATAATGAGTTTCAGAAGAAGTATGAAAATATGGATAACGTAAAGCCGATTATTCTACATTTAAAGGAATTCTTTAATAAGAATAGTCGAACCTTAAGATATGAGATATCTAAAACACCATAACATATAAAAATGGCAGATGGATCATCTATAAATGATCATATCTCAAAATGACCTGGTAAATTGAAGAGCTAGCAAGATTGGATCTCATTATGGATGGTGAGTTAGCTATGGATTTAATCCTCCAATCCTTACCTAATTCCTTCTCTAGATTTGTCCAAAAACTTCCACATGCATAATACGGAGAAACTCTTGCAGAGTTACACAGAATGTTAATAGTTTATGAAAAGGAAATGTACAACTCAAGGCCAAATATAATGACTGTAGCTGAAGCTTTATCTTCAAGAAATAAGAATTCTTTGAAGAAAAGCAAAAGGAAGCCTAAGAAATTGATTGTGCAGCCAAAAGCAAAAGTTGAAAAGGGCAAATGTCATTATTCCAGTGTTATGGGGCACTGGAAGAGAGAAATTGTAAGAAGTACCTTGCGAGCTTGTAAGTCAAGCCAAAGGACCAATCTTTATGAAGATATGGTATCCATGCTTATTGAAACTAATCTTATGGTTAGTCATGAATCCAGCTTATGAGTTCTAAATTCTACTGCAACATCACATGTTTATATGTTATTGCAGAATCTAGAAATAAGTAGGATGCTGGGGCAAAATGAAATTGTCCTGACTTTTTCAAATGGAGTAAGAGTTGCTGCCTCAACAATAAGGACATTTCGTTTGAGTTTGCCCTCTAGATATATAATAGTTTTAAAGAATTGTTTGTATTATAAAAATATTGTACAGAACATTATCTATGTATCATGCTTGGTAAAAGAGAATTATGAATTTTCTTTTACTGAAGATGTATATTCCATTTTTCATAATAGAAGATATGTTGGTTCAGGTACGTTAACCAACAATCTATATACCACTACGATGTCTGATAATATGATTGCCAATGTCAATAAGTAGAAAAGTTTTGATGTGAATGCCATTACCAAACGCCATAGAAATAGTCTAAATTCAAAGTATGCCTTTGGCATCTCAGATTATGTCATATTGGAGAAGGCAAAGCCGACAAGTTGAGTGATGATGGATATATCAATCCGTCTAGTTTTGAACCATACTCAACTTGTGAGACTTGTCTTCAAAGAAAAATGACTAAAATACCCTTTATGGGGCATAGTGAGCGAGCTGTTGATATACTTGGATTGATACATTCAGATATATGTAGACCAATCAATGAGACTGCTAGAGGCAGTTATTCTTACTTCATTACTTTATCATTGATTTTTCATAGTTTGGTTATTTCTTGATGAAGTATAAATCTGAATCCTTTAAAAAAAATTCAAAGAATTCAAAAGTGAAGTTGAGAAACAAACAAGAAATGTATTAAGGCCCTTCAATTCCATTGAGGTGGAGAATACTTTAGTACTGAATTCCTAAATTATCTCAAAGAAAATGACATTCTATCATTTTGGACACCTCCTGCAACTCTAGATCATAACAGTGTATTTAAAAGAAAAAATTGTACCTTATTAGATATGGTGCAATCTAAGATGAGTTACACAAATTTGTCTATATCCCTTTGGGGATACGCCCCATTTATACTAAATAGAGTACCGTTCAGATTTGTTCCTATTATATCTTATGAGATAAGGCATGGTAGATGACCAAGTCTTAATCACATTAAGATTTGAGGTTGTCCAGCTTTCGTTAAGAAGCCGAAAATAGATAAGTTTGAGGCAAGATCTGAATAGGGTCACTTCATTGGATATTTTAGGAAATGCTTGGATATTATTTTTATTTTTACTCTGACCAAAGAGTTTGGGTCAATAGGCATGCTATATTTCTAGAGAATCAGTTCATCCAAGAAGATAGTGCAATGCACAAAATAGTTTTGCAAGAACAAGAAAACAATGAAGCACCAACCAGTCAAGTTCAAATACCAATCTCTGACTCAGTGGGAGCTTTCAATACACAATCTCTTAGGAGGAGCACGAGAATGTCTTGTCCTTCTATATGTTATGGGTACTTGCTTGAGGATATTTAATTATTATTTTATTGTAAATGATGGTGATCAACCAATTGATCCTAACACCTATAAGGCGGCAATGTCAGACATCGATTTTGGAAAATGGCTTGAGGCCATAAAATTTGAAATGGATTCGATGTATTACAACGATAATTGGACATTGGTTGACCCTCTTGATGGTATTGTACCAATAGGGTATAAGTGGATCTTTAAAAGAAAAATCAAAGCGGATGGTCAAGTTAGAACATATAAAGCACAACTAATGGCAAAAAGTTATCGTCAGAAAGAAGAGATCGATTTTGATGAGACTTTCTCACCTATGGCCATGCAAAAATCCATTCGAATTTTATTGGTTGTAGCTGCACATCTGGATTATGAGTTATTCCAAATGGATGTAAAGACGGCATTTCTAAATGGTTTCCTCAAAGAAAATATCTATATGGAACAACCATAGGATTTTGAATCTCCTGGTGAAAGCCATAAGGTGTGCAAGCTTAAGAGACCCATTTATGGACTCAAACAGACCTCCAAAAGTTAGAACATCCATTTTGATAAAGTGATCAAATCATTTGGCTTTATCAAGAATCCGGATGAACCCTGTGTATAAGAAGCTTAGTGGGAGCGCTATTTCGTTTCTAATATTATATGTTGATGATATACTTTTGATTGGCAATGATGTACCAATGATATCATCGATCAAGCGATTCTTATCACAGAAATTCTCCATGAAGAACTTGAGAGAGGCAACATATGTATTAGATAGCAAGATTTATAGAGATAATCTAGACGATTAATTGGCCTCTCACAATCTATGTACATAGATAAAGTCTTAAAGCGGTTTAACATGGAATGTTTCATGAGAGTATTACTACCTTTTAGGTATGGAGTCCATCTTTTCAAAGGAATATGTCCCAAAACTCATGAGGAAAGAGAGTGGGTGACGAAGATACATTACATATCTGCTATTGGAAATATAATGTATGATATACTATGTATAATACCTGATATCGCATATGTCGTAAGTGTTACTAGCAAGTATCCGTCTAATCTAGACAAGGAGAACTGGATAGTCATCAAGAATATACTTAAGTACTTAAGAAGAAATAAGGATTTATTCTTGATATACAACAAAGGAGAATTTAAAGTTGAAGCTTATACGGTTTTGATTTCCAATTGGATCCTGATGACTTTAAGTCAATATCTGAGTTTGTATTTATGCTGAATGAAGGTATAATTAGTTGAAAAATTTCCAAACTGAGTATAATTGCTAATTCTACCATTGAAGCAGATTATGTGGCGACTTCTAAAGCAATAAAGGAAGCAGTTTGGATGAAAAAGATCATCTCATAGCTTGGAATAGTTTTCTCAATTGACCAACCAATTACATTGTTTTGTGACAACAATGGGTGATCACTCAAGGAAAGGAACTACGTTCTCGTCAAAAGTCCAAGCATTTTAAAAGACATTGTCATCTTATCCATGAGATTGTTGAGAGAGTTGACATCACTTTGCAGAATATAGCATTAGCAAAAAACGTAGCAGACCTCTTCACTAAGGCTTTGCCTTAGTCCGTATTTGAAAGACACATTGATAGAATGGGTTTGAAATACCAACATGGTTGGCTTTAGTGCAAGTTGGAGATTTCTTAGGTGCATGGCCCAAAGCAACCATGTGGTTGTTGCTATTTAGGCATTTTGATGTACTTCCATTCTTATTAATGGCAAAAACGTGTTCATTCATTTTGTCCACTTGGTTTAAATTAATGAAGTCTGTAAGATTAGTTGTAACTAAACTTACTCTTAAGACGTTAAAAATATGTATGACAGGTTATCAGTTAGACTCAATCTTTAAATTGCTCCTGGTCAATGAATTATTTGAGTGGACATTAATGATCCTGTTGAGATCGGTGCATTCTTAAAATTCGCTATTGAGTATTGGATGCTCAAAGGGATAATGAGTCACAAGTCGTTGTACATTAAATGTTCGAGTTAGAATGCAAGTGCTTATATTGGATGAGTTTTATTGAATGTGATACACATTTAATGATTAGCAAACATGAAAGCTTCATGTATGGTCAATGACTAATCGTTCATGCTTTAAATCCCTTTTCATGTTGGCGACCGCAAATTTGAAAAAATTCAATTCGGGATCATGTGTTCCTTCACGAGCATAATCTCGAATCGAGCCTAAAAAATCCAATTTGAGTCAATTTATTTTTATTTTTCACTTTTAGGAGTTGTGATAATGTCCTCTAATAGTCCAAATTTTCATATTGGCCCAATTGTACCCGGAATGACTCAATTTTGTAAAAGGAACTTAGTTGAATTTTGCATTTCTCAATTTAGCTCCTAAGTTAACAAAAAATGAAATTAAACTTTTTCTAGGGACACCCATGAAAATCCAAGACTTTTACCCTATAGTTTTCATAATTCTAAATCCATTGGTGAGAGGTTAAACACCTGTTGACACCTAATCTTATTCCATGCCTCTCTCTCTCTCTCTCTCTCTCTCTCTCTCTCTCTCTCTCTCTCTCTCTCTCTCTCTCTCTCTCTCTCTCGGCTCGCCGCAAACGCACTTAGCTGTGTAGATATCTACGTGCTCTACCCCTCCATCGAGTTCCTTCCAATTCCTGCCACGGACACCGCCGTTCGCTGTAGCTGAGTGGAAGGGATGGTTTCCTTCTTTACCGTGATTCTATAGCTGCAGGAGCATGTCCATCAACTGAGAATCATGATTGATTAAATCACAAGTTATTTGGATGCAATGGCACCATTCAGAAACAACATGCCCCTGTGCCCTCCAAGTGGGCATTGCGCATAGTGGGCTATGGAGTATATGCAGTATTGCCTTTGCAGCAAGAGGGATGGGGTATCTCTCTCCTTGGGCGTGGTTAGTGTAATCAGTTGGGGTGTCGCTAAGATACCTCAAATAGTCACTAATTACAAGCAGAAATCCGCAGAGGGTCTTTCCATTGCTTTCCTGATGACATGGGTACTCGGGATTTTTTTAACCTTTTTGGTTGCATGCCGGAACCTGCCACGCTTCCTACACAATACTACATGGCTGTGTTGCATGCTGTGACTACAATGGTACTTATTGGACAGACGAAATACTATGGTCCCATCTACCCTCGGTTGAAGTGCAGGCGGCCATTCTGCAAGGTTTCGAGGAAAGTGACGAAAAGGTCGGTTTGTGGGATTTCCAGATCACCCACTCGTGCTATGTTGTGGGTGCTTTGAATTGCCATTGACTAAACTCGTGCCACGATGTCGTCTTGCTATCAAGCAATGCAATGGGAGAGTGTCACTGAGACACCCTAAAGAAGACACAAGTCTCCGTATCAGTGAGGGAAGAATCACTTGACCCTGGTTTGAAGGAAAAAAGATAGTGAAGCTACTTACAAGCGTGTGTTGTGTGGATGAGATTTCATTTGTTTTTTTGGGCCTCATTTTGTTTATTTCAAGGGCAGTTTCAGAAGGCTATTGAAGGAGCCCTACAGTTAACTGGATGGAATTGTTCAGGTTCACTGGCAACATGAAGGTGTTCGGTTTGCAACATATTCATCTGCTATCTTAAGGGAACTTTGTGATGTCTTGTGTGTTCTACTGCTGTGTCAGTGTTGGCCGGCGATTCCGGCACCCTAGGACCTCCGTAGTCATGTTCTAACAACCTATTAGCCAAGATTTCGAGACGGCGTACCTGATTTAGCGTCCATGGCCGATCGACTCCTCAAGACGACGCACCGAGCTTGGAATCTTCCCCTTTATGCCCTCCGGACCGCCTGGCGTCGATGGATCGGCCTCACCTCGTCACACTCACTTTCGTTAGCCTTATGGGAGGAGAAGAAGAGGAAAATGGCATGAAGTTGGGGGGCTAAAGGGGAGTCCAAGCCATTTATAAACTTCCAGCGGGCCCCTCCATCACGGGCCAGGCCGGATCTTGTCCCACACTTGCCAGGCCCATATACGGCCCATTAAGATACTTCACATCCATACTCTATTAAACCAATACCGTATACGATAAATTAATACCGTATTACGATCGATTACAATTACAATTAAGGCGAGCCCACATACGGAAAATTCTAACATTCTCCCACTTGGGCGAGCATTAATTGAAACTGTACTTTAGTGCGCACCTTCATATTGGTTTAAGGATCAATCTTAACGGCCAATCCGATCCCATAAAGTCTCAAACACCGGATCATGCCAGTAACTGCGTCAGAAGACACAGAGCCATCCATGGTCACGAGTGTTCTTAACTTTACTGATATGGATTTAATATGGTAGTGTGGCAATTGGACAACACCTCAAAAGAGATATACTTTACGTGTTATCCACTTTGTCGGACACCATTCTCTCTCTTTATGTGACACTGAACCTGACGTGCCACTAGAGAATATCTATATGGTTCCAATGAACCAGCATATGTCTCAGCTTTATAGTTAACTTTTCTTTATGTGTAACAAGACATACAAACATGGCTAATATCCAAATGCCCATAGCCAATACTCGAGACTTACACATATCTCAAGATTTACAAGAATATGTATTTAACATTAATAGTGCTGCAG
Organism: Psidium friedrichsthalianum; assembly: GCA_019149425.1. Lineage (NCBI taxonomy): Eukaryota > Viridiplantae > Streptophyta > Magnoliopsida > Myrtales > Myrtaceae > Psidium > Psidium friedrichsthalianum. Next base: position 13,541 of record JAGVVM010019694.1, read on the forward strand.
GCACTTCAATACATATCTTTATATTACAAAATGTAATAAAATACAGATGTAAACTTTATTAGAGCAAACCGAAATATGCCTCCCACTAAAACACAGCATCCAATGATGCCTTTAAGCCCATACTAATGACATGTCGTTCGAAAACACATGGGCGAACACCTTTAGTTAGTGGGTCTGCAATCATATCATCTGTAGAAACATGCTCTACTGCAACGTCACCTTTCTGCACGGATTCCTTTATGGTCAGAAATTTGACCTCCATATGTTTAGACCCCTTAAGACTTCTGTTGTTGTTAATAAACAACACTGCAGAATTGTTGTCACAATACAACTGTATGGGTCTATCAACAAAATCAAACACGGTCAACTCCCTAATGAGGTTCCGGAGCCAAATCGCCTGAGTAGCTGCTGAAAAGCATGCTATAAACTCCGCTTGCATGGTCGAGGAGGATATGGATTTCTGTTTCTCACTTTTCCATGATACTGCACCGCCCGCTAACATAAATATGTAGCCTGTAGTCGACTTCTTGTCGTCCTGACAGCCCGCAAAATCTGAATCCGAGTATCCAACAAGCTGCAGGTTCTGAACACGCCTGTATGTCATGATGTAGTCCTTTGTCCTCTTTAAGTACCTTAGGACCTTCTTGGCAGCAATCCAATGAGCATGTCCTGGATTTGACTGGTATCTGCCTAGAAGTCCTGTCGCAAAAGCAACATCTGGTCTAGTACATACTTGAGCATACATGATGCTCCCAAGTGCACTAGCGTAAGGTACATTCTTCATTTCAGATTTCTCCATCTCAGTCTGAGGACACTGTGAAAGATTCAACTTATCACCTTTACAGACAGGAATATTACCTGGCTTGCAATCCTGCATGTTGAATCTCTCCAGAATACGATCAATATATGTCCTCTGAGATAAACCCAAAATGTGGCGTGAACGATCCCTATGGATTTCAATGCCAAGGACAAAGGACGCCTCACCAAGATCCTTCATGTCAAAATTCTCTGACAGCATGTGCTTCGTCTCATGTAACAGATCAATATTACTGCTCACCAGTAGAATGTCATCCACATAGAGAACAAGAAAAATGTATTCTCTCCCACTGACCTTGCAGTATATACACTGATCCACTTTATTTTCAACGAAGCCAAATGAAGTGACGACGCTGTGAAACTTGAAATACCACTGCCTGGATGCTTATTTAAGGCCATAGATCGACTTCTTTAATTTGCATACAAGGTCACTGGAATCATCAACCTCAAAACCTTCAGGTTGAATCATGTAGACTTCTTCTTCGAGATCCCCATTCAGAAAAGCCGTCTTGACGTCCATCTGGTGTAACTCCATGTCAAAATGAGCTACTAAAGCCATAATCACTCTAAAAGATTCTTTAGAAGAGACGGGAGAGAATGTTGATTCATAATCAACTCCCTCTCTTTGAGTGAAACCTTTGGCTACCAGTCTGGCTTTGAACTTTTCTACCTTCCCTTTGGAATCTCTCTTCGTCTTGTAGACCCATTTGCAGCCAATCGCCCTATGACCCGCAGGCAACTTGACGAGCTCCCAAACTCTATTATGCCTCATGGACTGCAACTCATCCTGTATAGCATCCAACCACAGGTCTGATTGTTCACAGCTAATAGCATCCTTATAAGTAACTGGATCAACTATACAGCCAATGTCATAATCCTGTTCACCCAGATAGACCATATAATCCGGTGGGATCGCTGATCGTCTTTGCCTAATAGACCTCCTTAGTGGAATTTCCTCAGCTTGAAACTGTGCATGTGGGGCTTGATTAGCTTCATCAGGAACGGTATCAACCATAGGATCCTGAAGCTCAACAGGTACAGTCTCCGGTATGGGAAGCTCCATAACAGTCTGTGTTGGTAAAGAAGACGATGCAGTGTTACCCGCCGTACTATCACTTTCAATAGTCTCAGAACAAGTACCTTTTTCAGCTATGTCAAATTCCAGAAACTTGGCTATCTGTGAATCTACAATCCTTTGGCCTCCATTAGGATTGTAAAATCTGTATCCCTTGGAATGATCTGGATAGGATACAAAATAGCACCTTGTGGTTTTGAGATCCAACTTACTCAAAGTTGGATTATACAGCTTCACTTCTGCAGGACAACCCCAGACCTTTAAATGATTCAGGCTGGGTTTCCGTCCAGTCCATAACTCAAAAGGAGTCAGTGGAGCAGCCTTAGTGGGAACTCGATTCAGTATGTATAGCGCCGTCTTCAAAGCTTCACCTCAAAGGAACTTAGGCAAATGGGTCCTACTTATCATACTCCTCATCATGTCCATTAGGGTGCGATTTCGCCTTTCGGCCACACCATTTTGCTCAGGGCTCCCAGGCATAGTAAACTGAGCTACTATCCCAGAATCCTCTAAGTATTTGGCAAATGGCCCCTTAAGCTGTCCAGCATCGCCATGTCTGCCATAATATTCACCACCACGGTCAGACCTCACAACCTTGATGACTTTTCCAACTGTTCTCGAATTCAGTCCGGAATATCTTGAATTTATCAAGAGACTCAGACTTTTCTTTAATCAAGTACAGATAACCATATCGGGAATAATCATCAATAAATGTGATGAAATAATAATTTCTACACAAGGTTGGAGTATAGGGTCCACTTATATCTGTATGTATGACTCCAATAGGTCAGAAGTTCGGACTGCACCCTTTTCTTTATTTGGTCATCTTGCCTTTACAACAGTCTACACAAGTTTCCAGGTCATCTTTAAGAGTAGGTAAAATGTCGGCTTTTACAAGCCTTACTCTTCCCTGGAAATGTGACCAAGACGTTTATGCCACAATTGTAAGACTGTTCTTTAGGTAAAGGTCTTTTGGAGACAACCCTTTCGGCTGTATAAGCTGCGTATATTTCAGGGAGTTAAACACAATCTGTACAATCCATTGGACATATTGCAGTACCCAACTTTATTTGAATTATAGAACATAGAAACCACACTGTTCTTTATTTCAAAGGAGTAACCACACATGTCCAAACAGGATACAGAAACTAAGTTTCCGTCTGAAGGAAGGTACATAGAAAGTGTTTCTTAACATCAAATTAAAACCAGACTCTAGAATTAAAATGACATCTCCCACGAACTCAACAGCAGCTTTATTTATCTCCAACTATGAGCTTTGACTCATCCTGATTTGGCTTCCTCCGGTTTATGAACCCCTGTATGGTAAATGCAACATGATTAGTCGCACCACTATCTAGCCACCACGAATGGATGGGGCTTCAGATAGATTGGATTCACAAACCAGTGCCAAAGAATAATACCTGTCTGCTCACGTTTAGATAGCCAGTTCTTATATTTAGCGCAGTCTTTCTTCATGTGACCCCTTTTCTTGCAAAAGAAACAGCGGTCACTATCCTTCTTAAAGGATGCTTTCTTTGACCCAATTTTCCAGATTGACCAGTGGTGGGATGAGTACCTTATGAGTATGAGATTTAGGTCCTTGCCTTTCCTATTGGTGGAACTAAGGCAACCAAGGCAAGTTTCCAGTTCCTTCCTCAATTTTTCTTCCTCTGAGACTGCTCTAGAGATCAAATCATTTATAGACCAATTTTCATCCTGTGAGTTGAAGTTGGTCTTGAGGATCCCAAACTCAGGGGAAGGGTGTTTAGGGCTTGGTGTACCAACACATTTTCAGAGATTACAGAACCTAAGGCATTTATTTTAGTATGCAAATCCAGCATTCTTAGGATGTAATCTCTAACACCTCCCACACCCGTATACTTCATATTAAACAGCTGCTGGATAAGAGTTCCAACCTCAGCATTAGGAGATACTCGGTACCTGGCTTGCAGGGCTTCCATCATTTGTTTTGCGGTGCAGTCAGTTGGGAGGCCACTCAGCAAATGTTCCTGGATGGATCTTCTCATTGACAGTAAGCAGATCCGGTTGCTCTTTTCCCAGGCAGCTAAATGCGCCTTCTCAGACCCTTCACTGGTCTCCTCGGAAACAGCAGGTTTATCTTCAGTAAGAGCAATGTGAACATCGGCTATTTCCATGGCAAACAGAAAATCCTCCCTCCATTTCTTGAAGTTTGAACCATTCAGAACCTCTATTACGAAGTTGCCATTCACAGAAAAGGCGACTGAAAAATAAGCAATATTACCATTAGCATCATGTGAAGACAGTGTAACTTTAAAATCCTTAAAAGTACACATTTCAGAGAATTACACACATCATCATATAATCACCTTTGGGCAGAATACATGACATGCAATTGTAAATTCCCTACATGACAACGACCATGAGAATATATTCCAATTTTCGTGAAACACCACCTTTGGGTGTATGAATCACTAGAATCGGTCACTTCCCAATCATATGTTGTTCATGTACCCCTCCATGGTCTGACACACAATCACCTCCTTTGGGAGTATGACCATGTATCAAAACAGGAGACATCCCACCACAATGTGAGACTGATATTTCTCCAATTCAATTGAGCGTGCCACTTTGGCGGTCACCACCCAATCAAATCTTTGAAACTCTCTCACACCAGGGATATAAACTTATGCTTCATATTGCCATATGATGTGATTTCAAATTTAATGACATGGGCAATTGTCATTGAGATCACAATCAGCACTAATGGAATTGCTTCACTCATTAATGAGTTTTATACTTTGTTTGTGCTCTACTAAATTCTACACAATCCTTATGTGGTATTCTACATTTGAGCCAAACAATATTATCTCCAAAAACTATATGGAAATAATCAAATATTTGAAAAAGACGAAAATGCCCCTGAATTATATACTTGCACAAGGGTTTTCACATTTTTCCAAAATATACAAGCTCAAAAATTCCAAATGAACAT
>JAGVVM010019697.1:0-29043 GCA_019149425.1 Psidium friedrichsthalianum
TAATTTGAAAAAAATTTGAAAAAATAATGGGCAACTTAATCCCCGCAAACAAATACTGATAACATTACTAGAATATTGACTAATCTTCGAAAGAGCTGCTAACTCTGTGTAAAAATAACAAATAAACGTTAGTAGATTATCAAAACAGTTGATTATTGTGGAAATACTAATAAATGTCGATACGTTTCGAATTTTTCAGCAAAAGATATAGGTTTGGCAAGAGAACTTCCAATTGAACTCATCTCTTTAGCAAGAGGAATCACTCATCCGGCAAAGACTACAATCACATTCGTTGAAAGCTTAAGCATAAGAACTTTCTTGGACAACCTAGGCCGCGACTAATCCAGAAAGGAATCACCAGACTAAAAGAACATGTCATCTCGATAGCTACATTAAGGATACAAGAGAGTGGAATTGAAGATATTCTTTCCCCGCCGGCTTATTTAGTGGGGCTAATATAATATAATCATGGGTTCATCTTACAGAATCAATCAGAAAATTCGTCTTGAATGAACAGGACTAAACTAGATAAACTATGACTATGATAATGATGCAGAAGGGAAAAAGAAATACTGTACATAGTAGGCTCTTGACTGAGTCTTATTTGGGTTATGTATCCCATTTTCATCCATATCCATCCTTTCAAGATAAAAGGCTATTAGCTTACTTTTGCATCCAGCCCGATATGTAAAAAACGAGCTAATGCAGCTTAAGTATGCATCAAAACTATGCAAGTCCTCTGAAGATGGCTGGGGTTCTCAATATTTTTAAAGGACACGGGGATATACCTCTTCGAACAGCACATGCCACCTTAATGAGAATCATTGCTTGATTAGACGCAGTTCCCAGTTACCCTCACCGTCGATAAGCCGCAACTCCAAAGCGTGGAATGGAATAAGAGCAGGACGCTAGAAAAAGAAACAGAAGCAAGTCCATAGTAACGATTATGTAACTTCAACAAGTGGAAAAGAACTGAAGCTGCAGTATCAGAGCATAGGGACACATCTAACATCACATTATAGTCCACCAAAAGTGACTAGGCACCCCCATTTGAAAGGTCAACAGTAATAATCATTGTTAAGATAGACAGCCAAAAAGCAATCATAATGCACATTCTCCTTACTTGGGAGGAAGTGACAACAGTTATACCCATATTAGCTGCAAGCCTATACAAGTGCTCCTCGACATCAACACTCGTGGCACTGTGGACAAATGAAGAAGAAAGGGGAAGTAAGATAATACACAATGAGACATCATAGAAGTGTTCCGAGAAAAAACATAAGTTTGAACATTTGACATACTTAGTGCACTCGTCGAGAATGCCAAACAGGGGCTTCTGGAAGAATAAACGTGCCTAGGGGAAAAAGGTAAGCATTTTAGAAGTAGATTAGGCAGCAGAATTATGTCACGAAATGTGAAATGGAAATTCACTCACCATGCCCAATCTCTGTTGTTCTCCCAGAGAAAGGACATCTTCCCAATTTTTATTAGCGTCCCAACTACCACCCTCCCTCTCCAGAAGGTAATTTAATCTGACGTTCTCAAGAATAGTTTTCAGATACATGTCTAGGTGAGTCGAGTCATCTGATCTCTGATCTGAAATCACATTGCAATCCACAATAACAGCAATTAATCAGCCACATGAAAGGAAAAAGAGCTACAGAGCCCTTTTCTAATCACCATCCATATCTTATTAATGAGCATGCTCTCTTCCAGTTCTTGATAAAAACAAAGAAAAGAACAAAGATTACATCTAATAAACATCTAATTTACCACTTCCATGGAACTGTGATAGTCTGAGCTCTGCTTCCTCACGTGAAAGTGGATATATAATTTGATCCCTCAGAGTTCCCAAGCACGTATATGGCCGTTGAGGAACATAGAAAATCCCACAACCTGATCTTGCTTCATTAATTGATTGGGATGGTTTGGTAAGTCTTCCACTAACGATGGGCCAAAGACCTCGCAGAGCTCTAAAAACAGAACTTTTGCCGCTACCGTTGGGACCTAAAAAACTCTGAATTTGTTATATGTACATTTTCCAGTATAGCAGACTATCAAAAGAAACCAGAAGAAAAATCTCTAACCAGTAACAAGTAAGCTCTTTCCAGATACAATATCACATGTCAACTTCCTGGCAAGCAATTTCTGTGCTGGGGTAATGATGTCCACTTTATGGAATGAAATGACGTCTTCAGAATGAAGATTGCTGCTTTTTGATGGCAATATGGTATCAGATGCAGATACCCCTGATTGACCATCAACTTCATCAGTAGTGAGCAAAACGTTGGGACTCCCAAGGAAAAATACGAACTGCATACTACTTTGTACACCACTAAATATGTTGACGTAGCATTGTCACAGTAAAAGTATGTTAGTCTGAAAGAAAGAAAAAGGATAACATTAAAAAGAAAAAGCAGCACATTCATGCATATATGACTAGGTAGACACTTTTAAAACCTGCTGACTAAGACCAAATATCATACTGAAGCACATTCATACCAAAGAGCATGGACAAAGAAAATATCTAGTCATCAATGCATTTCCAGAGAAAGATGTACCAGACTGAGCAGCAGCATCTAGAAGCTCTTCAAGCTCCAAAATCCGATTAATACCACCAGAGAGCTCAAGGAATTTTCTGTGCAACTCGAGAATATCGCCAAATGCTAAAAAGCTCTGAGACACTACAGATGCTAAGAACCGCAAAGCATGTGCCAGCTCACCTGCTCGTAAACAAACAAATTACGAAAAAACAAAGAAGTACTTTCAATGAAGCAGAGACTTGATTAAATAATAAAGTCACCTTGAGTAGAAATCAAGGCCCTGTCTCCCTTGTGTTCTATAGCATACAACAAGCTCAGGCCCCATGTAACATTATGGGGTAGTTGCTTGGTGATAAAATCATCCAGGATGCCAAATAGCCATTTTTTCTTCAAAAGCAATTCAGAGTGATGTAGAAGCTCATGAAATCTCGACTCAACCATCTGCTTGATATTTCAACATGTAAGTAGAATGATTGAGGGCATTGGGTATTTTGACATGAGGCAGAGAAACCAATACATGTATGCATCCATCAATTTATACGCATGATGCTTGAAGCATCTATACACTACATTAAAATTTGACCATACATACTGTAGAAGTTGTATACACATACCCTAGAAAATTGAAAAACCTGAATTTAAGTCTCTTAAGTTTGTTCACTCCATTAAGAGAATCGCTAACTAAACAATAATGCCTCCGAAATATTAAAATTCTCATAATATCTCCCAATGAAGATAGCAGCCAGAGTCTCCAAATATCAGTTGACAATTGACAAGTTTCAAGCATTTGCATTGAGGATTTAAAGTGCAACCATCATCACCTAGCAATTGCAAAATGGATGTTGGAAGACATGGTGGACTCATATGACAGGTTGAGGGTGTTGGCTTCAATCTTTGTTAACTATATACACGTTAGGTAGTCTTACTTATTTCACTTTTTTTAGGTAGAAATAAATTAAGTGACCAATGCAAATGAAAGAAGAGGCGGTCAAGAAGTATACGCCTGGCAGCAATGCCATAACTTCGATTCTGAGAATAGTAGAAAAGTTCGGGAAAAATACGTAGAGAAAAAGATCAAATGAAGCACCATCAAGAGAAAAAATGCAAACTTCCAAAACTAGAATCTTGTACGAAAACTCATTTAGGGCCCATATAACTCATCAGTCTAGAATTGAAAGGAACGGAAGCAGATAAAGAAGGCAAAAAGGAGCTATTCATGTACATCCATCTAGACAAGTGATTCCACTGTGATCTTACACACTTCCAATTTCAACCATGCAGCATTCAGACTGAAAGCAGGGGAAAAGAAATGGGAATAAGCTTACAGCTTTTTCTCGGGCACCACCACCAAAGAAAGCTACAGATTCAGCATGTGTGCGCAGCCTTTCATGCATGAACCTAATTCGTTCATAACCACAAATTATATCTATGCCCGAAATTCGATAAATTAGAGCTAAATATGCTGACGAACCAAAACTACATTACCTAAAGGTTCCTTCTAGTTGTTGCTGTTGACTAGTCAGGTCGCCAAAATCAGGAGTCACAATCCTTAAGAAACCCAAACCTAGTAACATGTAAGCATACAATATGGCAACACCTCTCCGACCCGTCAAAAGCTTCATTCGCCAGGTGAACCTTAATTAATGCAGCATCAAGAAATGTTCCTGTGAAATCAGTGAATAGCCGAAGAGGATCTACGCCTGCATCACGAGGCTAGATTGACAAAATATGTATCATTGTGAAGTCGAAATTAGAGACAAACTCACCAGAGAATGTCAACGGATGGCTTTACCATTCCAGTAACCAATCCTGATAAATCAGTAGTTAACTTTTCCAGATCGGTAGTTATCCTCTGGTCAGCATCTATATTTCTGCTCGACATGTGGAAGACCTGAAAAAGAAACATGAAATAAAAGTTTCAGTTAGTATCTGGGACGATTAACTCAAATTTTAAATGGCTGCGGGACAAATTGCGACCTTTAAGCTTTGTTTGGAAGAGAAGGGAAGGGGAGAAAGTGAGAAGATGGTGTAGAAATCTTGTGATGATTTAAAAAAAATTTGTGAGAGAGATAGGAGGGCAAAATGAAAATTGTCTCCAACCACCCTCAATTTTCCTTCCCTCCTCTCTCCCCAAAACGAAGCCTTAGGCAATTGTCTACATTGAGAAGATGCTAGCATGAAGCTTAAAGAGGAGCATTTCTTTAATTCTTGAAAAATTAACGCTAAAACAAAAGAAATGAACCCACTCATGCAATGAATGCAAGGAATCACACAGCTACTTTTACAAGACACCTATTTATATTAGTACCTTATAGAACGCATTGTTTCTAAGATAATTCTTCAGTAAATGCCGAGTCAGATGTATCCTCCACCCAAGGGCTAGCCTTTGTGTCAAATGCCTGAAATGAAGCCAGCTGAAGCTCATACATAATACAGTACTTAATTGGCGAAGCTTCAAAAAAAAAAGATGAATTTTTATATAAACAATGAAGATGAAGGCATTCTGCCAGCATGTAAAACTCTAAATGCTGTTAAGAGTAGCCGAAGAAGTATATATGGGGCTCCCTCTTCATGATACTGAAACTTACATATTCCGATGTTTGTGCAATTTGCTTCCTTGCATAAATTATTTTATCTGACATGAGAAACAACTAATTTATACCAAATGTCCCTACTTCCAATCAGGTATATCTATTCAAACTATATCCTGCATAACATGGTATCAGGCCGAAATGGCTAGGATGGACTGTACATATGACAATTGACTCTTTGAAAAAAAAAAAAAAATTGGTGACGCACTCTCTCTCCCCCTAATGCTTTAGAGACTCATAAGTTAATTTTAATCTCAGTGAAAGTACCTCAAAGAAGGTGCAATGAAGGAAGATGCAGCACTTTGCAGGACACTAATCCCAATAAGCCGAATGAAAGATGCCTTGTCCTGCTCTAAGACATACTTCACAGTGGTTCCTGATAAGAATTGTTGAACAGCTATTCTTAAATACTCATCCCATTAAACAAAATAAATCAATGGAGACATGGAGAAAAGATACCGTTCAATGAGGCAATACGATCTGATACCCATGTTCTTGATAATACAAAAACAGCAACAGCAAGAAGTTGTGCACCTTGTTTATCAAACACTGTTGGTACCTGGAGAACAGGAAGAAATTCAGCAACTCATGTTATGAATTGGTTGACATAAGAAACCCACGAAATGCAGTCTAGCGACAGAAATACAGGGAGTAGCAACCTAGGGAAACATGAGTATCATTTCATCTACCTCGCATTAAAACAAACTTTCGGGGCTTATCTAGAAAACATAACTAAGAGAGACAGCTTTTCAGGGGCATATGATAATGCATGAGAACATAACGCTGGCATATCTAAGCCATCCCATCCAGTCATACTCCTTCTCAGGAAGACCATGTCTCGCAAAGCAAGATAGACATTTTAGAGCAATTATTAACAAGCGCAACAAGCATAGATTACGAGCACTAGGAAAGATACTTACCAATACTTTGAATAAGGCAGCTACTCTCAATGGCAATATCCTTGGTGAGCTCTTAAGTTGTGGGACAAGAGGCATTGAACCACGATTGTCTGTAGAAGGAGATCTTGCAATCACCTCTGATACATATGACTGTTCCTTTGTACTTGAAAATGCAGCGTCCTAAGACAAGTTGCAACCATGGAATGTTAGTTCATAACTAAGCTCAGGAATCAAGAAACAAATGACAACACTTTGACGTTTTCATGCCTGTGTGTTGGTTGCAAATGCTCGCTGGACAGCCATGGCGTCATTCTGGCGTTCTGTCTCGGAAGACTTAATCCCATTGCTTCCAGCTTCAGTAAGGACAGGAGAATCCTCCCTGCATCTTTTATGTTCAGTACAACAGAGCAGCTTCCTGTGATCCAAAGAATCCAGGAAAGTACAGCAATATCTACACACACCAACCTTTTGTAGCGCACACTCCAGCCTCCTTCACCATTAAGGGACAAAACCACGTCATGAAATGCAACTAGTGCAGGCCTATGTGATATGGTTATGCATGATGTTCCCATAGCAAGAACTTTAGCACAAAACCGTTCCTCCATATCTGTTGTCACAGCACTTGTGCACTCATCAAGAATTGCAAACTTAGGCTTGTGGTAGAATAACCTAGCCATCCCTAATCTCTGCTGCTCCCCCAAAGATAATTCATCACCCCAATTTATCTCTTCCTCTGGTGGATAACGGTCCAACAAATATTCCAGATCAACCTATAAGATAAGAGAAAATACCCATGGAGACTAGTGTCATTAGTACATTACAGATCCATCCACTAGTAGCAATTATAGACCCAATTATACTTATAGCAAAAGACGATAACAGATGGAGGACAGGTGGAAGCATCTACATTTTTCAGCAGCTCCACCATTCCACTGTGTGCAAGTGGCTCAACTTCTTGATCTGCGGTAAGAGGATAAATCAGCTGGTCACGAAGAGTGCCAACAGCGGTGTACGGTCGTTGCGGCACATAGAATATCTCCTTATTCAGGTCTGAACCAACACCAGGTTTCGCAATACAGCCGGATACAAGTGGCCACAGGCCTCCTAGAACTCGAAAAAGCGAACTCTTCCCACTGCCATTTGGTCCTATAGTGGAGGCAATGATGTTAGTTTATGTTAATAATGCAGATCCATGCACTGTTCGGGAGAAAGAGATTGAATAAAGTCATCACTGAAATAGCCGCATTGCCACTGATTCAACAGATCATGACATAGGCAATAAAAGTAACCTAATTTAATAACTCAAATAAAAGGGAAGGTGGAACTTAGAAGCTACATCTAGACCAAGCTTAAATTAATTTATGACCAGCAAAGGTAAAAATCTCATTTTAGAATGCTAACCTCACATATCGCTATCCTGGAAGTTGAATACCCAACAGAGATAATTGTTAGCATATGCATTAGATTATCCAAGCAGCAGAGTTCAAAAGAATGCAGAAGCAATTTCATTTTTAATAGTATTTCTGTGCAATGCATCTTCTTCTAGACGCACAGAACCATTACCTAATTGATTGCATAAAGCAAGAACATATGAAGATTCTAATGCGAAAGTTTACATTGATACTCATTATAAGGTTCTGCAAATATTTCTTCTGAAATTCCTCCTCCTCACCCCCCCCCCCAAAAAAAAAGGACTTGAATGTGGAGAAACCATGTCAGAAGTGCCTATGAAATCTTTGTATTTACACCATTATAAGCTGCTATAGAGTTATCTAAAAGCAAACGCCCTTTCTTTGCCTTCCTCGATCTCACCTAGTGTGGGAACGGCAAAATTAGGCAAATCCTATAAGATTTTGCCAAGTAGAATATTTACAAAAACATGGGTTTCCTCCTAGCTTGCAAAAAAAAAAACAAGCACGATTTTTTTCCAATTGCAATCGAGTTTTTCCTAATAGCTTACTGTTATAGCTAACATGTTAATATAAAGGATCAAACAGTTTAAATTTGTGAGTCTATTATACATTGACAGTTCACAATGCAAAGGGGACTAAAGAAAAGAAAATTACTGAGTCAAGACACCTTGTTAATAATACCTGTAATCAGAAGATTTGACCCTGATTCAACCCTAAGAGTTAAATCCTCCACCAAAACATTGCCAGTCGGGGTGACAACCTGGAAGACACTGTTAATATGTGAAAAGGGGAAGAAAGCATGATGTAGTGAGTGACGTTATTCTGAGTACCTTGACACCAGAAAATTCTATGAAATTAGCTTCACTGAAGCAACTTTGGTTTCCATTTCCTCGGGAAGAATATTTTTCAGTAGCAGCACTTAGCTCTCTTGATATGACCATTAATTCATGAATGCGGTCTGCATAACCACTAGCAGATGAAACCAGTGTCAGTAAGAAACTGAAAAGACATGCCTAGGACATTCAATTAGCAAGAAAAGAAAGGTTCGAAGGCCTTTGTTTCTTAAAGCAACATAGCTTCATGAAGACCCAAAACACCAAAGAAATGATGGCTTGAAAAAGAAAAAACTTAACCAGATATTTGTGAACTGGTTAAAGGAAAAGCATAAAGAATTGCTGCAGGGGTAACAGGAGGATCAAGCAATACCTGAGACGATTGAGCCGTCTCGAACTTATAGACAGTGTACCGAGAGATTGAAACAAGGATATGATGACACTAGTATGGTATCTCAAATTGCTCAACATTTCAGCACGTCCCAGAGTTGAAGTGTCAGGTCTAAGGTCACCAGCAAAGAAAGGTTCTATAATCAAGATAACAGCAACTGTAGCGCCAAGATACTTCAACAAGAAGTCTTGGATCATTCCGAACCACCAATGGTCATGAAGGACAACTCTCATGTGCTTCACCAGATTTTTAAACTTCTGCTGAATATGAGATGCTTCTCTCTTTTCTCCGCCATAAAATGCTATACTTTCTGCATGGGTCCTCAACCGAGAATGGACCTGCCGATATTCTCCTTCCAGTTGTTGCTCTTTGGACATTAGTTTCCCAAAAGGAGGAGAGAAATTTCTGATCATGACCCCTGCCCCCATTACATATGCCTGTAAAATAATATCAAGTACTCATAGTTAGATAAGTGACCTTTGGATCTAAATCATCTGATAATCAACGTTACAGAGGAGAGAGGACTACCAAAATCCAAAAAACGTATTTTGGGCTAGCATAAGAACAAAGGCGCCAGGTATAAAGCAGGCCATCTGCTACAGCTGTCAGATCATCCTGCACAAGATCGCTCAATTCTGAACAGAACCTTGGTACATCACTTGCGATCCGTTGCTCTGGATTAGATATCCGCCCATCGACATGAGATATTTTGTAGTATGCCATATTCTGTAAGCATATAGAGAATTAAGCAACTGCAGGGAACAAAGCAGGCAGAAAATATGGTGTGATCACTACATCAACATCAACATCACCTTTATCCCAAACTAGTTGGGGTCGGCGGTGTGATCACTAGCTAATCGAAAAATTAAAACTTGTCCCCTCGAGACAGTACTACATGCTGATACTTGAAAAGCAAAACTTCATTTTTCAATTTGCGACATATTGCTTCAAGCCACTTGCTAAATAATGAAAAGTTCCACACAAATTAAAGGCACAACATAGCGTTTGTAGACAGCAAGAGACCCGGAAAATAAGCAACTGCCACTGAATGCTTGGTTTGACAAAATCAGCACTGACTTAAAGGAAACAGAGAGAGAGAGAGAGAGAGCTGCACTAACTTCAGCATGAAGATCCAAAAACAATACACACCTCAAAGTAATGGGTATGGATCAATTTCGTCAATATCTTCCTAAACTGCAGACTGAGCGTCCCTGTTATGTACTTTGAAGTAGAGTGTATCGTGGAAAGAAGAAAGCATAATAGGATATTTTCTGAAATCAGCCGGAAGAATAGTGGAACGCGCCGAAGAAAAGCAGCACGAAACAAAAAACCTTGCACTTTTGCTAATCTATTGCTCAAAGCCGTCCGAAATACCTGAAAAAGAAAATAGTTAGCATCCCATCCCCAGTCTGGGGCCTTCCCATTCATTAAATGCAAGTAATGAAATGAAGCCAGACATAAGAAGGTAATTAATTACTGGTGAATGCAGATGTCAAGCTCCAGAAAACACGCTCACCTAGATATACAAATTATGGCATAGAGAAGCCGACAAAAAGATCTTTTAGCAATTAGGAACACACGGTGCATAGGAGGAGTAAGGACAGGGGCGGACAAGCATTGATCTTCATTCTTACCTCATTGTCATGGCTTACAAAAACAACCTTGCCTAACCATAAGATCTACATAGAGTTTCCTCGCCCCAGTTACACCACTTGCAACATCAATACTTCTCAATTACTATGGTCATAATGCCAATTCTGGATATGGAGCGAAACTCCCTTCCAATTATATTGATGGGCCAAACATTCTCCACATTGATTATACTCAATTTTTTAAATGAAAAAAATCCCAGTCCATGATGATCAAAATTTTCCTGAAAAGCATCGACAAACCATTGAGTCAGGAACTTCCAGTAATGAGTCTGCAAAACATTGCCACAAGGCTGTCACATACAACCAGAAGATGCACCATCTTCCTTAAGGCTTCTATCAATCAATTTTTCTGCAAACACCAATTTTACTTGCATTTGCCTTTCATCACATTCATAATCTCCTTCAGAAGTTCAGTATCAATGTCCACTTTGCCGATAAATTCGCATAGATCCTCAGCATATTCCTAAATAGAGGATCAGTGTTGTTCTTCTATATCGCTCTCCAAGCCATTAACTTCCACCCTTCCTAGCAAAGAATTGTCCAATCCACAACATCATCAACATCAACATCATCTTTATCCCAAACTAGTTGGGGTCGACAGTCGATGAACTCGAAGTGAAAAACTTAAAATATACTAAAAATAAAAGCA
The DNA here is from genome assembly GCA_019149425.1 of Psidium friedrichsthalianum. Taxonomy (NCBI): domain Eukaryota; kingdom Viridiplantae; phylum Streptophyta; class Magnoliopsida; order Myrtales; family Myrtaceae; genus Psidium; species Psidium friedrichsthalianum. The sequence continues at coordinate 10,971 of JAGVVM010019697.1, forward strand.
AAAATATGGGTACCAAAAAAATAAATATAAATAAATAAATAGAAATGACTAAACAGGGCACTCTGGAACATAAGAAATTCCCCCCTCTATAATACGGATAGCTTTCCTCCACTCCGTCTTAAGATACACCGTACGCGAATCTATTTCCCACTCCATTAAATCTTGTTTTACTACCTTCCTCCGAGTAAGTTTTGGCCGACCTCGTCTTTTCTTCATATCGTGTTCTCGACAACACACTTCTGTTCTCATCGAAACATCTAGGGATCTACGAAGAATATGTCCAAACCATCTCAATCTATGTTCTCTCATCTTCTCTGCCACCTGTGCTATTCCAACTTTTCGTCAAATATCATCATTTCTTATCTTATCCATCCTTATATGACCACACATCCACCTTAACATCCTCATTTCCGCTACCCCAATTTTATGCTCGTGTTGCTTTTGTACTGGCCAACATTCAGCTCCGTATGGCGTATAGCATTGCAGGTCTTATTGCTGTTCTATAAAATTTCCCTTTAACCTAAGAAGAATTTTGCGATCACACAAAAACCCTGATGCACTGCGCCATTTCATCCAACCTGCTTTGATTCTATGGCTAACATCCTCATCAATCTCTCTCCTCTTTTGCAAAATTGATCCCAAATATCTAAAAGCATCTTTCTTAGGTACCTCTTGTCCAAGCATATCCACGGATTCTTGATCATCTCCTTTTGCCGTGGCGAATTCACACTTCATGTATTCCGTTACTCCGACTGAACGTAAATCCTTTGAACTCTAACGTGTTTCTCCATAATTCTAGTTTAGCATTGACCTAGCCCTAGTCTCATCGATACAAATCATCTGGAACAGCGACCTGGCACCATGGAATCTTTTTGTTATCTAGGCCAAATTGCAAAAAAACCCAAGGCTCAAGGCCGAACCTGTGATGTATTCCAGGTGTGGTAAACCTTACATATCCTTGATTGCCACTACAACCATTACATATCCTTGATTGCTCTACTACAAAATTTTTCAACCAACAAAATTTTTCAACCCATCATAACCCTTCTCAGGTCAATTCACCATATGTTTTCTTCTTTTCTCGACATCTCTCCATTAACTGTCGTATTAAGAAGATAGCCTCCATGGTAGATCTTCCTAACATAAATTCAAATTGATTTACAGAGACCTTGGTTTCTACTCTCAACGATACTCAATAACCCTTTCCCACAATTTCATTATATGGCTCATAAGCTTAATGCCTCTATAGTTGCAACAGTTCTGAATATCCCCCTTATTCTTGTAGATAGGCACAATCATACTCTTCCTCCATTCATCAGGCATCCTATTAGCTTGGAGAATCTTGTTAAACAGTTTAGTCAACCAACTTATTGCCACATTCCCTAAGCATCCCCATACTTCAATAGGGACACCATCTGGTCCTAAGGCTTTACTAGTCTTCATCTTCTTTAAAGCATCCTTAACTTCTTGTACTCTAATTCTACGCACAAACTTTCTGTTTAAGTCATCAGAAGCGTCCACAAAATCCACCTCACTTCTGTTGCCCTCCCCATTATAAAGCTTGTTAAAATAGTTCACCCACCTTTCCTTTACTTCTTCATCTCTTACTAACAATTTTTGATTTTCATCCTTGATACATCTAATCTGTGTCAAGTCTTTATCTTTCTTGTCCCTTATCTTTGCAAGCCTATAGATATCTTTTTCTCCCTCTTTGCTCCCAAGTTTTTTATACATACCAGAGAAAGCCTTGCCTCTACAACCTTTCAATAATTACAAGCACCGTGGAAAATAGCATCTGTAGCCTGCCACAGAAACCATTATGTGATAGCATGGGAAGGCATCGCCACTGCTACAAGCCACTACTGCAGTAAGAACTTATTTCACACCAGTAGAAGCGTCATCTGAACCATTTTCAGCCTTCTTTTGTGTTTTACAGCTTACTGCTTTCAGTTTCTTTAACTTCAATGTTCCACATCCACAACCCCCAGAACGCATTTTGTATACCTCCACACTAACTATGACCAAGATTTAAATCCTTCATTCTAACTCCTCTACTAATCCAATCTCTACCTAGTAATTCCAAGCCCGCAAGGACACACCAGTCCTCAAGCTTCATGTCTTATTAGTATCCCAAGAATGCATTTACTATACTTCCTCTCCTATGAGCAATTGCATCCAATGGAGGATATCTACTACAATTACAATACATTTTTCACATTTGACACGTATGCCCCAATGACATGTATGCCCCAGATGGATATGTTAACCATACGCTCAGGCACAGAAATCAAATAGTAAAATAGCCAATTGAGAAACCCATGTTCCAACTGCAACTCAGAGAAATCCATAACACATCATCATATCAGAATTCTCCAATTGACAGCCATCTGACCCTATGGTAAAAATTGACCCAATTTTGAGTAATATTGCCAAATGGTTTAGTCGAGAGGCAATCAAGGTACAAAAAAGGATATGACAGCTTAGCCTTAAGGTCATATCTCAAAACAAACAATCAGCAAGAGGGAAATCCAAAAGAAGAACAATATAACAGTAACAACCGACCAGTTATAAAAACAAGAAAAGTTCTAGGCAACAAGTGTTGAATACTTTATAGCATGCTATAATTTAAAGGCAGGGCATTATAGTACAGAATGATTTTAGACCTTGCTAACAATCTAGATAAGTATCAGGGAATTAAAAAGCATACTTTCCCAAGCCAAAACAAGTTTTCTTCTATGCCACATATAATGAAAATAAATCGAAGAGCCATGCAAGAGCTTCAATGTTCCAAAGAAGATAATAACTCCACAATTTTGAAACAATAAGCCAATGCTTCGTACTTGTTAAGGATTACTATTGAAGGTTTAACATTCATCTTTACTGGAAGACCAATTGCATTGATGAATAATCTATTACTTCAGTTAAAATGCGCACATCCACTATGTCATTGCATTCAACACGTACAGAAGAAGACTCAGAAAGTAAAGATGAAAAGAAAGAAAAAAATTTACACAAGATATTCTCTAGTTAAAGAATTAGCTCACCACAATACCAACTAGAGCCAAAAGGTCCCTCGCACCCATCTGGCCCATCTTGGATAGAAGAATGGCTGTTAGGACCTGCAGCGACTTCAATCCACCTTTCTTTCTACTTACTTTTTTTTCCACTTTCCTGGCCTTTGCCAGCCTTATTTGGTTTTTCTTGCTCATTGTCGATTCCATTGAAATGACCAAAAGGATTGGACTTTTGTTTGCTAAAACGGGAATGAGCATATGTTGCAGTCCCGCCAGCAACTAAGATGCCGGTGGCAAGAAGAAGGGATTTTCTGCAGGAAGAGTGAACACAATTTACGATCAGGGTGACTATCAATTAGAAAATCCATTTGCACATGAGCAAGTAGTTGCAAGCAACTAAAAAGCTAGCGAGACCAATTGCAAACCACAAATAAGCCGACACATTATTTATGGCAAGAGTCATTCAATAACATGTTTTCTAACTTCAACAGACTACAGAACCACATCTTTTGAGTACACTAGTCAATCGAGAGAACCAAGCAGAACGGAATAGAAACAATTAAATCAAGAGCAGGCAGCATAATGGCACGAGTGAGCATGATTGAGAAGCACCGAGGACATCTTTCAAAAGAAACCATCAAAAACCAGACACTAAAAATAGGCTACCTTCAATATTAGTAGCTGATACACTATTGACCGATCACAACCGCAAAAACCAAAGCAGCTACGAGTAATTGACTATCGAGCCCACGAGCTCTTGCTCTTGCCCTTACTCAATAAACAAGAGTGAAGCATTACCTTCTGGAAGCCAGAAGACTCCGACCATGCTCCGTCAACTGAGCAGCTGAAGAGAAGGCATGGCTTCAGATAGATGCAAACCGCAATAGCGTGTTCAAGAACTCGTTTAACTAAGAGTCCTCACTGACTAAATAAAGAGTTGGGCTCCACCCGAAACCCTAATAGCCATCACTGAACGACCCCCTTCAACTTCTCCGCCCACCGCCCCTCCCGCGACCGAATCTCAGCCCTCGAGACCCAATTGACGACCCGATCAATGAACGAGGACAAAATCGGAGCTTTCCCACTCGGCTCAATCTACGTTATTGAGAACAGCAGAACCAAGAAGACCCAGAAGAAGATTTGGCGGATCGATGGATCATCGTCTTCATGTGACCTCAATTCGCGCAGGTTGCCCTAGGCAGGCACCGTCAGTACAGATGTAAATGGACAGATTGATTACGTCGAAAACGTCGGTCTTCTTTGGGTTGCTGACAGGCACGGCTTTAGCATCACGACATTGGGACGCAACTCAACCACCGATCTGCTCCCAGCAAGTATGGGGTCCGTCAAGATTTCTTCCTCGATGAATAAAAAGGATATCGACGCAAAAACTTTCGAGATCCAATCCCTTTCAAATTCTAAAACTCTTTACATTGCATGTCGCTTATCTAGTGTAACTAGCTAACCCCCAAACCGGCCAATTATTAGTTTTTGACTTTAAGTTCTATTTTAGGAGCTCTCGTTTACGGTAGACACGTTCTTCCACGTTTCGTCCTGTTAGCATGACAAAGTATCCATGATATGTGATATAACCGGCCAAAAACTGGGTCCAATGTGGCCTTTTAACAGCTCCCATTTACATTAAAATTGTTATAGACATAGGCCTACCCAAACTCTTTCTTTTTCTTATAAAGGAAAGACAGCGTTTATTTCATTCAAAAGAGGAGTACATAACTTGATGCAAATCAAATAAAGTAAGTAAATTTGAAAAATAAATCATTTTCATGCAGCATACAGTCTCACTAATTCTACAAAAACGCATCAAAGCATAATCGATAACTGATTACTGAATCTTGCATCAATATCGGTAATGAGCACACACCAAAATTTCTCTCTTCAGTACCTACGACTTTGCCAAAAGGGTGGTGCGCGCCTAGGTTCGGCATCCCCTGCACTATCATTGAGATGACAACAATATCAAGTTTGTTTTCGTCCGAAAACAATACCATGTTGAAGAAGCATGGATCAAAATAGAAGAGCATCCAAATTATTTCAAGATCAAAATAAAAAAGCACCCAAATCTAAAAATGCTCTAGATCGGAAAAAAGGCCTGCAAAACAAAAATCAATTGATCACAAAATTACTTTCAGATAAGTCGACTGTAGAATTAGTAATGGAGTTGCGCTTGACTATATGGAGCAAACACTAGAGCGGAGACGATTATCTGCTTACTTTATTCATATTTTGTTCGTTCCATGACAACTAGGTATTTAGGCGTGGTCTATGTACAATGGGAAGATCCAATGTTCGTTTGTGTCTAGTCCACAGACGAAGCTCAAGGAGCTGTGGAGCCGATTAGATCCTAACAGACGTAAATACGTGCTTGGCCAAATCAGATTTATGTACCAATCCTTGACATTGACGTGCAGAGCGGACTAATACGAGCACTTTCTTGCTTTTGGTGTCCCCAAATGGCCACGTTCGTACTGGGTAAGTACAAGGTCACCCCGACTTTGGAAGAGTATAATGTTGACATCGAAAAGCCTCTAGATGTAGAGTTGGTTAGTCTCCCTCTAAGAATCGAATCTACGTACTACTTGCCGGATCTTTAAAGATAAGTAAAAAGGAAGTGATCAAGATTTTAAAAGAAAACTGCCAAGCATGTCCATTATCCTTATTGAATATTTCGCAAGCAATAACACTTTCATGAAAGGTAGGATCTTCATTCTAGCTTTCTTGGGACTCACTATCTTCCAACCTCGTAGAACGCTATCGATCCTTTCATTGCATGGACTGTTGAGCAAAATATGCGGCGGAGTTAATTTCATTAATGCCATTCTGGCCAGAACCTTTATGTCATTAACCTGCTTCATGTATCAATTAAACTTTTACAAATATGATTTTTCTCACACACTTTCTGAGTTTGCATTTTTCCGTATTTCTATTTTTATGTTTTTAAGAGAAAAAAAAATTAATCGGTGACAAAAATTTAGGTCGCAACACACCCGACTCCGCCCATAATGTATCTGGAGATGAGCAGGAGGAATTGGGTGGCCTATGATGGAAGGTGCTTCGCTACTTTGAGTGAGTTATGGACAGCCGTTGCCTCCATCTCTAGACTCTGCCATTTTTCTTATACAGCTCATCGTTCCAGTTACTAGGAGTTAACATCCCAACCCATGCTTTTCTTTAAACTATTTATATAATTTTTCTATTTTTTTTTTGTTGGTTCTTTAATTTTTTTTTATTTTTTTTATTTATTTAATTAAACTTTTAATTTTTAATTATTTAGGGCCGGACCCGGGTCGGGTCCCGAGAGACCCTGCTCCCTTTTCATCTAGCACATATGCGGAGGCTCTCAGCGGCAGCTTTCAGTTGAATTTAGGTTTTGTGCTTAATAAGTTCATGTCTTGACAAGAGTTTGCAAGTCCTCCAATCTCAGCTCATCATATCCGTACTAGTGAAAAATCGAGATAGTGCAATGAAAGTTCAAACACTTAGACACGAAAGGGCAGTTCTAAAATTTTCGAAAAATACAATTAAGTCATCAAACTTTACGAGAAAGCGCAATTGAATTTGAAAACTTTAAAAAAATATAATTGAGTCATAAAACTTGTCAAATTTATCCAATCATGTCTTTCCATTGGTTGAGTTTTTTTTAAGTTTTAAGATTCAATCGTACTTTCATGACAAATTTTAAGAACTTGATTGCACTTTTTGAAAATTTTAGAACTCTATTGCACTTTTTTGACAACATTTAGGACTTCCAATGCACTTATGCTTAAAAAAAAAAAAATTTAGTGCTCATGTCGAATCATTGTTTTGATTAACAAAAAGGCTCAGAGGCAATTGTCGCTAATGGTCCTGTGTCATAACCAGTCTCATGTCTGCTACAAGATGTTCATGTGTTGATCGATTTGCGGCACTTAGATCCTAATTTTCTCTCACCCTCGAGGAAGAGAATTCTATAGAGAGTTATGAAGAGAAGAGCCCCCAAGAGTACTTTGTGCGACTCAATTCTTCTTGAAAAAATTACCAAAAATGTCCTAAACTGATTGAAATTGTGTCAATTTAGTCCTAAAACTTTCTTTTTCAATTGAGTCCTAAACATTTCACATTTGTGCCAATTTAGTTCATCCGACCAGTGCTGATATGACAATTTTTAATAACATTTTAAAATTTTTTTAAAAAAATTCTTTTTCTTTTTTTCATCTCCTTCTTCTTCCGGTCAAACCAAATCGGTGACCGGCTAGAGGCGAGGTGACCTGGCCTCTATATGGTCCGCTCCTTATTTTAGGGCGGGAACCGATCTTCCGAAAGGCAAATATAGAGCAATATTGTTCGATTGCAACAACATTGACAGAACAAACCGGAACTCCATACACGACGATCCAAAGTTAACTGGTCTCCCTGTTCGAGTCAATTTAAGTGCAGTCAATATCTGAAAGATATACAGCCTGAAATCCGATGAATCGGAGGTGATACAATAATGAAGTGTTTAAAAAAAAAAAAAAGATTGTTATCATAGTAGTCACGTATGTTAACTGTCTCAAGAAATGTCAAGGTCACATCCGGAAATGCTTCCCCTACGAAAAAGCTTTTACAGAACCAAGTGATTGAAAGTTGGTTGATTTGATGATTCCTTGAAGGGTCAGGAATTGCAGGTATGCATTATTCTTCGTCATCGTCCGCAGAGGTTAGCTGCCTCGAAAGCAAGGATCTTTCATCGTTATCATCCAAGTCGATACTTTCCTCCATTCCGTAATCGATGTCGATCACACTCCTGTCCTTCTCATTACCGCCGTTCGACTTTACCGTACCGAGATCATCCGATTTTCTTCAGAGCGAGGGCTATCGACCTCCATCTGCTGCATTCCGATTCAATCAGCGCAGTCATTCTTGCGCGGTCTCTATCTCTCGGGTACGTGCAGTAGAGGAAAGAGTAGATAAGGCAACAGATCATCATCGGGATTCCGATAGCTGTGTAAAGGGCTTTCGCAAGCGATGCAGCGTTTTCCCTATCTGTTTCTATCTCTACGGAGTCGGATGATCCCTTGGGAATTGGCTTGAATCCGTATACATGCTGAGCCAGAATCCCGACCACTGGGGAGCGAATGATGCTAGGATGGACTCGAAGGAGCGATCCAGTGCATAGATGCTTGTTCTGGACTTCTCAGGGACTATCTCTGCAAATATTGGACTGTGTGCCGCGTTTATATTTGCAAGAAATCAACTGGAGAAACATTTTAGCAACTAAAGCTGCTAATTTGGCACATAAAATTGCAGAAGTACAGCGCTATAAGGGGTAGCACCATTGAAAACATAGTCCATTTGGACAAAGCAATGTATGGAAAACGGAAGTTCCTGCAAGAAAAGGTAATAGAATCTACTTGTTACGCTTACTTGTTTGTAGCCGGACCATTCCAGGATATGATCAGACCCATGACAAACAGAACCAGACCGTGCATGAAGGCTGTGGAAGGGTCATCAGGCAATGCCAGGAGCAAACCGCGCTAAAGGAATCGCTGAACCGGAACTTATCTGCGACAAGATTATTCTACCTGAGTTGGGCAAGCGTTTGGCGAGAATATCCCCATCCAGCCTCCGAAGAGGCCACCAAGTGAACCAGCGACAATGAAGAGTGTCATGAGGAATGCTGTTGTACTGTGAGTGAAGCCAATGAGTTCGAACCACATCGTGGTAAACGTAAGAGCTGACCAAGGGAATGACCCGGACACGCCCTGAGCCACTATTATCTGAAATGATGGGATCCTCATCACCAATTTTGCTTCTTTAACCAGGTTCTTGAGTGCTGACCAGAAGGACTCTTTAGCTAGATTTTTGTCATCAGGATTTCGAGGATCCTTAGCAAAGAGCCGCACCAAAATACCGACGAAAACACTAATGATGGCGACCAGGTGAAAAGCAATTCTCCAACCAGGGATTCCCAGGAAGGATGTTGAGGCTATTAAAACAGAACACAGCCCTCCAATGATGGAGCCGATGTTGCCCGCGAGCTGCAGCCATCCGAACGCCATCCCGCGGTTGCTATCATCTGTAGAGTCTGCAACAAGAGACTGAACTGCAGGTATTACTAGTGCAAGTCCGATCCCATTCAAGCCTCTTGAAATCGCTACCTGGAGAACAAATAGGTGATGATACTAAAGAGGGAAAAGGTACATTGCGATTGCATACACAAATGCTTGGACAAAAGGACTTCTACTAGATAGTGACATTTTTAACACAGAAAGCAAAAGATTTGGAAGCAGCTGAGAACTATAGTCATTTATCTCTTTACTTCAGATTTGATAACCGCTTGATCTTATGTGTTTCAGTCGCTGCCATTTCCTCCAAATTATACCAACATCAATGACACAATAGGTCGACACAAACTCATTTAAATCTCTGTCAAAGAGTTCCGTTCGGATGAAATTCTTGTGCGGAGTCACAGTTCAGGCAACACGCTTATAGTAACATGATCATATCCGATGAATGCTGGAAGCTCTTCCATCTACTCTTCTCGATTGTTTTTGGAGCTCGTGCCCCAAATTCTACATGAAGAAGCATGGGGGACAGTGGGACTGCATTTTAGCAGTTCCAAACAATTTGTGAATCCGGATTCCTTTAAGGACCACAAAGTCTCATTCAATAACAGATGATATAAAGCACTACCGCCATTAACTCGAGACTGCTAGTAACAGATGGTCAAGAATCCTGGACTGAGCAGCAGCATCACTCCACACGCTGCCCAGATCAGTTCAGTTTCCAACGTGCCGATAAATTTTAAAGGACGGAAAACAGTATCGCAAGTTGCATAATTACATCATCCGAGCAGAATGCCAAAGTGGGCATCACGGTACCAACCGCTCATTGCGACAACCTATTCGAACTATCCAACTTTCGAACCAAGCAAGCTCGTAACCACCAGGCCTCTTGAACACGGGACAAGAAGTAAGATGCTTCCATTGCTCAACCATTATACGATGCTGAAATCTCAGTACCCGTTTACTAGATCTCCCGAAAAACCTCAATAACCAAAAGAACCAGAACCAAATCCACATTCTCTCCCAATTGTCATCCAAGAACAAGCAGCTGAAGTATAAAACGATGAAAACAGAAAACAACGCAACCACTCACCCATCAAACTGAACCCAAACCAATCACTCCCTCACCAAACTAAATCCCACCCACAAATAAAGAGAGAGGACCTGAAGGAAAGTGGAGGAAATAGCGACGAGGAAAGTGGCGGCCGCCCAGAGGAAGGCGCCGAGGGCAATGACGTGGGCACGGTTGTGGCGGGACGCGAGGTAAGCGGCGAGCGGATAGCAAGCAGACTGGAGACGATGGCTCGGAACAGCGTCAACGACCCGAGACCCGTCGGATCGGTGTGCAGGGCAGCACCGACCTCCTTGTACACGCCCGGAAGCAGAGACTCGTCCGCCCTCTCCATTATGGACGCCAGATTCACCAGCACCAAAGTCAACGTCTCCGATTTCATCGTGCTCTTGCGCTGCTCCAAGAGCAGAGGAAATCGGAAACTTCTCCTTTTCTCTGCGCATTCGAGGGAAGAAAAAATCTTCGGAGGTGAGAGAGGGCGGAGATGCGCTTGACTTTTGACTGGCGTGTTGGTGCCGGTCTCGGTCGGGGCTGTGAAGGATCTGATTGGTGAGGAGGGGAGTAGTGTGGGGCCTCCAGCTGAGGGTGGGGACAAGACGGTAGGATCGGGAGGTTGTCCGACGTGTACGGACGAGATATCGTGGCATGGGTCGAAAGAGGAGTTCGGGGGAATTTTGCCTTTCAAAGCGAGGAAGGAAAATTGAGACCGAGGAAGGAAAATTGAGACCATTTTCGGACGAGAAGCTTCGGGCCTGTATGGCAACCATTTTATTCTAAAAAATTAATTTTTATTAAAATAATTTTTTCTGATTCTGTTTCTGAAGAGGTTTTAGAAAATCAAAACGCGTTTGATAACTGCACAAAATTTCTGTTTCAAAAAAAATGATGCTCTTCCTAATTTTTTTTCATTTAAGTCAAATAATTATGTAATTACTTCGTAAAATTTCATCCTAAATTAAAGACCAATTTTCAATGCACACTGAAATAATTTAAAATACATTTATTTTTTTAGCATGTCATAAATGAAACACAAATTTTAATACATGACGTTTGAAGTTCGATTGAAGCATGAGACATGTTCTCATATTAAGGACTCATTTTTTTAAAATGTTGCGTTGTCCAAATACATACAAACATAATAGCCGAATAATCATATTATCCACTAAAAAAAACCAAATTATCCTCCTTGATACGAAGTACAAGTCCTTCGCTATCATTTTGCAACTTCTATCATAAATCCAACTGAGTGTTTGACTCCAGTTCCACGTGCAGATGTCACATTTTGTGATGCACGGCTACGAGTATATATGTTACCATCTGCCACATTTGATGACCCTCATCTTCTACGACATTTTTTGTAGAATAGTGAAATCTAGGAAATCTAGGAAATTTAGGCCCAAAATTATGAAAATGAGGTCAAACTAGCCTAATCTAAGCTTCTTTTATTTTAGAAATTTTCTAATTTTTTTGTGATTTTTTAAAAATTTTCACTTTTTTTTTTCAAAATTTTTATTTTATTTTTATTAGGTCAAGGAAAAAGTGACAAGAGAACTAAAAGAGAAAAATGAGAGATGTGAGACTTCATTCTGTTTTGTAATTCTCAAAAGTGATTCTTTTTCAGAATCAACTTTTTTTTTTGCTTTAAAACTGATTCTGATTCTCTAAAACTGATTCTGAGAACAGAATCAAAATCAGAATTATTTGCATTATCAAATATGATTCTCATTCTTTACTGTTCCAGAAAACAGAATCAGGTAATCAGAATGGTTACTATGCAGGCCCTTCTTTTCCTGCCATGCTCGTCCAATCAAGACCTGTTGTTTCTTTTTAAGATCTGATGGTCACCGATTCCCGAAATCCATTTGATCCTTGAGGCTATAAATCAGGTGAAAGAACAGCAAAATTCCCTCCAAAAGACCGCAATTGTAGGTCAAGTCCTAAATTTATTTCAAACTTTTTTACCTTAAAAAAACCCCACGCTTTAGATCCAGTCCCAAATCTACTTCGAACTTTTTTTGTCTTAAAAAAGTCCCAGGCTTTAGATCCAATCCCAAATCTATCTCGTACTCTTTCTTGTTTCCGAAAAAATCTCAAACTTTAGTTTCAGTTTCAAATCTACCCTGGACTTTTTTAGTCTAAGGAAAAATTCACTAATTTTTACTTTAATATCAAATGTGCTCCATTAGCCCTCTGTCCAAATATTGTCGTTAGTCATCCATAATTTTCAAATCCTAGAACAATTTTATTTTAGAGAATTTCTTTATTGTAGTGAATTTAATATCCATGTGAAAATACTACGTTGGTCTGTCCCTATCTGTCCATTACTTTGCTAATGTGGTTGTTTTTATCTACAAAAAAATGACACATCAAGTTGAGACTAGACCACTAAGATAGATTTGAAAATTTGTGATTTTTTAAGATAAAAAAAATTCGGATGAATTTGGGACTGTACCTAAAGTTTGGTTTTTTTTTTTCCAAATATCACTGTTAGTTGTCCATAATATTTGTATCCTAAAACTGTTTCATTTTAGAGAATTTCTTTATTGGGGGCGAATTTAATATCCACATGAAAATACCACATTGGTTTGTACCTATAATTCATTACTTTACTAATGTGGATATTTTTATCGACGTGAACATATCACATCAAGTTGGGACTGGACCACTAAGGAAGATTTGAAAATTTGGGGTTCTTGAAGATAAAATAAAATTCAGGGCAAATTTGGGACTTTACCTAAAGTTTGGGGTTTTTTTCGAGACAAAAAAGAGTTCGGGGTAAATTTGGAAGTGGACCTAAATTGAGAGGTTTTTCTAAGATAAAAAAAAGTGCAAGGTAAATTTGAGACTAAACCTAAATTTGGTGGTTTTTTTAGGGAATTAGGCCGTGAAAGATTAATGTCAATTGTATAATCCGACACATTTCATCTGGTGTACAAATTGACTTCCAATTCAAGAAAGATCACCAATGAACACCATCATTGCCAAACTAAAGGATTCTGGAAGATTGGCTTTCATTATAATCTTGTCGAAAGCGACTTTCTGAATGGTGTGGACTATCGAGAAGCTCGGCCCATAACAGTTACATAATACAAATTTAAACCACCATTGCATGTAATTCGAATCTTACATGTAAAGCATAAATGTGTACGTAATCTCATCATATACCAAAATAGAGTTATAAAAAGGGGGAAAAAAATAGATAGCGGGGCGTATAATTCGTAATACAGGGATGTTATAATTACATGTTAATAAATGGGTCAACATTAGTGAGACGTCTCTTTAGTTCACGTGCAGTAGTTATGTCTCTTTGGATCATGTCTGAATCGTTGGCAGGAACTAATCATCTTAATTACACTCGATTAGCCGTACCTCACCTCTTGTCTAATCCTTTCGAGTTTATAGTATCTAACAAGTTTATTTGTTTTGTAATCTTTTTTGTAAAGATTATTATAAATATTGGCTTGGTTATTATTGAAGTTGTAATCACTCAGAGTTATTATCTATGCTTATATTTTTTAATTACAACAAACAATATCGCGTTACGTATATTACACTGCTACTCCAACAAGGGAATCCCACGTTTGAGCTTGTAAATTGCAATCCGATATCATGTTGGACAAATCGTTTTTTTTTTTTCCTTATGTTAAACATACTAGTCATTTGTTGGTTGAATGAGGAATATATTATTTTCGATTAATCGAGTCATAAATCTTTTGATCTAGATCTAACCAAGTCCTAATGTTGCATCAATGACGTTTCATGAACAAAAATTATACCTTTCTTAATTTCGTAAACTAATCATGATTTTAACCATAATAAAAGTTAATGTCGATGGGGCCTTTTCATTAGAGAAGTAACGTGTTGGGGTTGTCCTACGTTGGTTGTAGAAAAGGTTGGTAGTCAGTTTATAAATGTGAGGAAAAACATCATCCTTTGATCTAATTTTTGGGATAAGAGAAGCCGAAAATCACCTAGCGCCAATATTAGAACCCAAGGTACGCGGAAAATATGTGGGTTGTAGCAGCTCCAACCCATGGCCCGATATGTGAGGGGGATGTTGTTGAAGTTATTCCACATCAATTGTGAAAGAGGCTAGTGATCAATTTATAAGTGTTGAGGAAAGCCTTATCTTTTGAGCTAGTTTTTGGAATAAAATAGGCTCAAGACCACTCAACAAAATGTGGAGCTTGGGCTTCCATTGTAGATTATGAAGGAAACATAATAGGTGGAATCACAAAGCTTTCCCCGGTGATTCAACTATACTTGCCGAAACCCTTGCGGTGCTAGAACCTCTCAATTATGTTGTCCATCGAAGAGAAAAGAAAATCTTGGAAATGGGCAATAAAATTATGAGTAAGCATGATTTTCGAGTAGAACTTGGAACTTAAAATCGGACTGATGATGAATCGATCCGATTTTGGGTTTTAAGGTATGAATAATACGTTTCAGGTTTCAAAATTTGGTGAATCTATTCTAACAGATAGGTTCCAAGTGGCTAAACCAGGAACCTAGATCCTAGTTACCTGTAACAAGTTTTTGTGCTTTTCTTGGTATATGTCTTTGAACAATCTTGCAGTATTCTATAGCATCCGATTCACTAGTCTGAATTTTCATTTCTGATGATATCTATAAATGAAACTTTTACTTTGTTAATTGTGAATATTTTTTTGTGTATCTAAATATGAGTTGCGGTGATTGGATTGTAACAGTAAATGATAATCATTAAAGGTAATGATTCGCTACAATCATTCAATTGAGGATACTGGTGGAACATTAGTAGTAAGGGTGATTGGTTCTCGATCCAATCCGATCCCACCTTGGAACCGAGAAACGAATTAGGAGGTCTAGTTCCTAATATCAGGGGACGAAGAACCAAACCAACCGTAATCGATTCCATTTTTATGGCATCGAGAACCGAACCAGAACTCCAAAAAACTGGACCAAACTGGTCAGTCCATTATTTTCAATCCTTCTAAGTAGACCCAGGAACCTTCCAGGGTCGTTTTCAGAGTCTGCACGATATATTCCGAGTTCTAAAAAATAAAGAATCTATTTTGACGGAAAGGTTTCAATTGTACGAATTTGAAATTGCCCACCCTTAATAAAAAAAAAATGCATGTGAACTGCTAAATGGGTCAAAGAGCGCCCCTTCGATTTTCGCCTTGTGGTACAAAATTGCGTAAGCTTTCTTCGGAAAGTGGCCAATTTAACCTTATCTTGGTTTTTTCAAGAAGCTAATTCGACAGCCAATTGGACCGCAACTCATCCGTTACTCAGAAAAAGCTTTATATTCTTCAGTTGCTCTGTATTGAAATAAAATATATTTTTCGAATAAAAAGGAATTTTTTTTAAAAAGAGCCCAAATTCCCTTAATTTTCTCAAAAAGGGGCTCGTAGTGGACATTGATTAAAGAAAGGGCCTAAGATCTTCAGTCAGCGAGTTTGTACTGTTTCTGGCGATTGAACAAGGTCATTTGTTGTCTGAAAAACAATTGAAGTAAAGAAAGATCCCAAGCTCTAAAACTAAAAACCAAAACCCCATGCTGTCTTCTTTGCTTCTTCAAACCACGTTCGTCAAGGACAAGGAGTGGCCATGAGCGAACGAGCGACGATGTGCGATCAGGCGGTGACAGCAACGACAGCAACGGCGCTTGGGGCATGCAACCAAGCTATGGCAGCAATGGTAGCAACCTTCAAAGGTGAGGGATTTTTGAACGAAATTAAAAGATTCCTCTTCTTAGGGTTCACGGAAAGCCTTCTTCCCCAATTCAAGAATTGTTTCGATTGGTCTTCCCTACCTCCATGATTCGGTCGCGGCCCTGTGTTGCTGGCAACGTGCTACTGGACGGCAAGCTCTGCAACTCGTACAAAAACAAAATTTCCTCAGGCCATGAGTCGTACTTTTTCCCCTTCTCCAATTTTGTTGGGGAACAGTACAAATCTTATTACTTAGTCCGAGATTTGTTACATGGTTGTGAAATGTTGAGTTTGTCACATATTGTGTTTGCTTCCGCTTTAATCGGATGCGACCTGCAACTAATTCTTGATTGTCACTTCACAAAGGTTTGAGATTTTTGAGTTTCCTCTATTGCTCAGTAGTCCCAGCATTAAAACTGTTTGGCATAATCACCATCCTCTCTGTTGGAATCTTATTAACATGTATGTTATGGATTTCTATTTTGTTTGTGCTATTTAGTTATGGGTTAGGCCTTGCTAGTATTTTACTTAGAAAATCCAAATGCAATAATCTTTTTAAGAGGAGATGTAGGTATCCATCTGTGCTTGCCTTTGTCATAAAATTTTCTTACTTGTACTTTATCTTGTTTTGGCTAATGATTTTTCTAGTTCAACCGTAGGTAAAGAGGAGGATGTAAGGATCTCAATATGAAAGTGGTTGAAGACAAACGACTTTTTTGAGATACTCAAGGACAACAAGACTAGTAACGCAAGCTCTTTTTATTTTATTCTTAGTTGATATGTATCGGTCTGTTTTGAAAGCATCTTAAAGTTGAAGTATAGTCCTAATGTGTCGAGAAGATTTCTTGTATTGAGATGTATCGCTTTTCTATCATACAATGTGGATCATATCAATGTATCTAATGTTATTTAGTTTGTCAAGAATGCTCTACATTGCAGAATGCTTGCTTTTTGTTGTTCACAAGAGATCCACCACCACCATCCTCATCAAGCTTAGCTTAATAAGCATCATCAAGCAACCATCATCAATTATCATCGACAACTCATTTTTATACAATTGAATCTAATAAATTTTAATATTTGTGTTACAAAAAGAGACAGCACCATGTAAGTTCACAACTTCAATATGTGTGCATTGCACAATACTCAATAAAAGCTCCATTGATCACATTCTACTCTAATACAACCATTCTAAAGCTCCATAAGGCACACAAAGAACAACTAATCACAACCCTCCAACGTATTTATAAAGGTAGTACATTATCAAAACACATAATAAAATCTTCTTCTTTTTGCCACAGCCGTCAAGGTATGTGCAATGCACAAACATGTTTAAAAATCGAACTTTTCAAATTTTAGATTAATGGATTATCAAGTTAATTAATAGATTAATTAACTTAGCTGGAACTCTCCCAAGTTCTACCAAATCGTGACTTTATGGTTCAAGTGATCATTAGATAAAATATTTTAATTTTTGGAGTCGCCACTAATCATTTTGGGTAGATTGATTAAATACCTAAATAAAGTATTGGGAAAAATATTTTATTCCTACGGACCAGAGATCAATGAGTTTGAGAACTTGGTTATATTAATTTTTTCAATTAATGCCTTTTCGTTACCAATTTCACAAAAAATGTTCAATTTGAAATTTATGATGAATTTCGACTTGAAGTTTAAAGGTGCAATTTTTTTTGTTTTTTGTTTATATGACAATGTGAAGAACTAAACTATATGCAATGCATGCCATGGATGATTTTTTTTTTTAAATGAATTTTCATGTTTTTGAGATATAATCTTAAAAAATGATGTGATTCAACATAAATATTTACAAGATAGATCACGCGTGCAATTATCTACATGATGTGAATTTTTGAAAGATATAATTTTTAAGCATGGCAATGGAATGATATATCCAATAAGATTTAATCGGGATTTAAATCAATCAATTTAGGTAACGAATTTTTTTTATATTCTAAAGATTATAATCGTTACTTAATTTGGTAAAT
Organism: Psidium friedrichsthalianum; assembly: GCA_019149425.1. Classification (NCBI taxonomy): domain Eukaryota; kingdom Viridiplantae; phylum Streptophyta; class Magnoliopsida; order Myrtales; family Myrtaceae; genus Psidium; species Psidium friedrichsthalianum. The sequence continues at coordinate 28,803 of JAGVVM010019697.1, forward strand.
TTGACTACCAAATTCAAATCTTATATTGTGTTGTTGATTAGGATCTCGGATCACAACTCCAAGAGAGGGAATGGATGCGGTTTTTGTGTCGATGAAGGAGGAATTGGCGATAGTGGCACCGAACTTCCAAACTTTCACTCTCTAAAACTCTTTTCTAAAAATATACTCTCATTTGTTTCCTTTTAGATTTTCTTTATAATCTTCCTTCAAAAGTATTCTTTCTTCCTTCTTTATAGCCTTC
>JAGVVM010019698.1:0-17255 GCA_019149425.1 Psidium friedrichsthalianum
AAAGATTTTAATTTTTTAGAGTCTCCCTACTCATTTTGGGTAGCTTGATTAGACACCATAATAAAGTATTGGATGAATACTTTATTCCTACGAACTAATGATCATGAGTTCGGGGACTTGATTACATTAATTTTTTAATTAATGCCCTTTCGGTACCAACTTCATGAAAAATTTCAATTTGACACTTATGATGAATTTCCACTTGAAGTTTAAAGGTGCAATTTTTATTTTTTTTATATGATAATGTGAAGAACTAAACTATATGCAATGCATGTCGTGAATGATTTTTTTTTAAAACATGAATTTTCATTTTTTTAGATATAATCTTTAAAAATGTGGTTCAACATAAATATTTACAAGATAGATCACGAGTGCAATTATCTACATGATGTGAATTTTTTAAAGATATAATTTTTAAGTATGGCAATGGAATGATATATCCAACAAAATTTAATCGGGATTCAAATCAATCAATTTAGGCAACGAATTTTTTTGATATTCTAAAGATTAGAATCGTTACTTAATTTGGCTGATTTGACTACCAAATTCAAATCTTGTATTGCGTTGTTGATCAGGATCTCAGATCACGACTCCAACGCGGAGATAAATGTAGTTTTGTGTCGATAAAGGAGGAATTCATGATGGTGACACCGAGCTTTTAAACTTTCGCTCTCCAAAACTCTTTCTAAAAATATGCTCTTATTTGGTTCCCTTTAAATTTTCTTCATTCTCCTCTTCCAAAGCATTCTTTCCTCCTCCTTTTATAACCTTCTCTTCTATCACGCTTTCTCCAGCTCTATCCACCCTTCTCTCTATATATCTTCCTTTCTTTATCTCCATCTCCTTTTCTCCATTTCTATCTCCACCTCCCCTCCACCTCCACCTCCACCTCCACCTCCCTTTCTCCACCTCCACCTCCCTTTCTCCATCAACTCTTCTTCATCTTCCCTCTTCCATCAACTCTTTTCCACCTTCATCTCCCCTTCTCCATCAACTCTTCTTCATCTTTCTCTCTTTCTTTCTTCCTCCATTATCCTTTCTCCATCTTCCTTTCTCGCCTTCCTTTCTCCGCCTTCCTTTTTAATTTCTCCACTAACTCACCTTTTTAGTTATTTACAAAATAGTCTCTCAAGTTTTAAATATTTCCATTCTAGTCCTTGAAGTCTTGAGTATTTGCAATTCAGTCCTTGAGAAAATATTTCTTTAAATCCAAGCATTCATAAAATTTTCAACACATTTCCCTCGTACTTAATCCAATCGACTGTCAATTTAAACTCATATCTTCCGCCACAATCAGAATGAGATGCATAAATAAATACGAAAAATGATTTAATTATTTTTTGCAAGAACTAAAATTGAAAAATGATTAAAAAGGTTAGTCAAAATTTAGGTGTCAATAGTAAGCATCTAGGATACTCAAAAGATATTGGTGCTTGGATCCAAACATTGGAAAATGAGATAAATATTTTCCACGAATCAAACGGAACCGAATTCACTTCTTCATTCTGGTTCCCTTCACAATTCATGGCCTCATCCAACCGTACACAGACATGAGTAAAGGATCTTAGCAGGTCCTCTCAAAGATCCTCCATGCACCGTTTTATCTCAAGGCTTATTTATAAGCTTTAATTGACCATTCGATTACTATTGTCATCCTGATAAGCAGGGACGTCATCGTAAGTTGACAAGCTTCAACCCATTCAACCACAAAATCTCTTTGGGATGCACGAATGAACATCTTAGAGAAAATCACTAACATAAAATCTGGTATCTTATCCAGACGCCTTTCTTTTTAAACGAAAATAAAGATTATGCGCACTCGAGAGAGGCTTTGACGAAGCCTCGCTATATTTACCTTAAGGTACTGAACAAGGAAAAACAGAACTCCAAATACGCTATTCTTTTACTGTCAAAAAAAAAAACTCGAAATACGCTTTTCTTTTGCTGTCAAGGCCTTCGGCCTGAAACCATATTCTGAATTATCATCCCGGAGCTCTGTTTTTTTTCTACATTTCTTGTCATCTTCTTCTGTGTCATTCCTCTTCCATACAGTTCAATATTTTCCTCTACAACCGGCTTCCATCTTCAAAAGCCAAAATATAGAATTAACAAGCTCGCCCAACTTTCCTCCATGCAGTTGGGCTGAGGCCAAAAATGAAAATGAGGGAAAAAAGGACCTACATCTAGGACGGGCACCGCATGCCGCCCTTTCCTACAATTCGACCCTAGCATAAAATTACAAGCCGATTTGTGACGCTACAAGAAAAAATTCCGAGCTACCTGTACAATACAAACATTTCTTTTAAGGCTTCCAGGGCTTTCGTGCTTCTTCCCCGCATCCCCAATCCTTTTATATGAGCAGTTTCGTCAGAACCTGTGCATTGGCTTCCATGTTCGTTCTCACCACTAAAAAGGGTTAGGTCTGCGCAGTCAAGGGACGCTCCACATGCTCTATTGTAGGATTGACACGCCGAGTGGCACACTCGAAGCCTGTTGTCTCCATCCTTGTCACACTTTTGGATTGAGATCTGGCATATTTTCAGATGTTTAGTCAAGCACCATAAAACAAATTGTGTCCCAAATGAATGCACAACCCACACCCAAATAAGGGTTCAAATGTGAAAACATGATTCAAGAATAACCAGGATATTGATCCTGGGATCGCTCCTAGATTAGTTATTAAGATTAATTACCGCCACTCAAAAAGAGTGAATCAGCATTAGACAGACAGAACTTATGTGCAGGATAAAATTCAAATGATTGCATGCACCGTGGCCCATGAATATTGTTTGGATGACTTCTAATGTTCATAAGAGACAAATGCTCTCCTGAAGATTTACGACGAGGGCAAGTCTTAAAAAAACTCCAGTCAAAGGTTTAAAGAGCCATACTCACCCAGCAGGCTAGCTTTTTAGCAGCTGAATCGCAGTCGTACTGTTTGTTAAAAAGATTATTTATTAGCTTTCGAGCACACCCGGAAACAGACGGTGATAATTAGGCATGACTACTACTTCTTCTAGCTGCTGAAGAAGACTTGGTTCACTCGGTGCACAGTGCTGCCCAGATTTTCCTATCTCTAGCACATCTTGGCAAACTGAAAGAGTGGACAGAAGCTTGGAGCTATTCTGGCACGTATAACCAGCATAGTCTGAGCAACGAAATTCACACTTGCCATTATCACAGACACCGCCATGGAGGCTGCACTGTTCATCACAAACTTCTGCAATACAAACACCACAACACTGCATGAGAAAGATCTATTTTACCACTGCAAGAATCCGACTTATGCCATCAATGAGCCAAAAAACTAATTTTGGTTATGTTTCAACCCTGGAATATTCAGCTACAGGCTGAAAGTACATAGGCACAAACCCATCCCACAGCATGAAAAGAATCAGTCCGTGCATCCAAACCAAATTCATTGAGGACAAGGTCTACTACATGTGGAGAGTAATTTATTCTTTATCATCTTGACCCCTACAGTAGAGTGGAAGCAGCCACAAACTAGATTCCGAAACCAAATGTAAGGCCAGTCAGAAAATGCTAAATAGAACATCTGTGAAAGATATGTCACACTACCAGTTGAGCAGTCAATGCCAGTGTATCGGTCGTCACATTGACATACACCACTCCTCAGGCACTTTCCATGGCTGTTACAGTTGCCAGGACAGGAACCTGCAAGAGAAATTCCATCATAGATATTTTGCTTCAAGGAATTTTGATATTTGGGGCTGGTCCTACGACCAAGGGGAAAGAGGGACAGAACTCACGTTTACTACAATCATGCCCATGGAACCCTAGAAAACAATGACACCTCCCATCAACGCAATCCCCATTGAAGTTGCATGAATTTGGACAATGCCCAGAAACAGGGAGCAAGCCAGTGCTACAGAGTTCATGATGAGCTGGGCAGATCAATTCACCTACAAAGTACTGAAAATGAGGCGAAGAGTACAAAACATCATATGAAACATTATATGTAGAGGAAAGCACAGCTACCATTAAAACCAGGAAACTGAACTGGTCCACCAGCTTCTGGGCATACTTTCCAGATTCCATCCACAGCAACCTGAGGATTACAAGTAACCATTAATAGAGAATACACAAGAATGGACCAGACAACTTGGAAAATACTTTAACACATGATGAACTAGTACAACCCGCATAAACATGATCATGCCTCTGAAGTCTCATGATAGAGCAACTGTTTGCTCATTAGAAGCATGGAAATTCATTAAATCCCAGAAAGTATGAGTGGCGTTTGATGGATGCACATGGGTGGAGGTGCTGGTTTTGGATGTAAAGGCTAGAAGTTAGGAGCCTGAAGCTGTGGTTACTCCTGTTCTATGTTATCCTTAGTTAAATAATAGTTAATGCATTCCTCGTCTACAAATAAATGAATCTAACTTCTAATGTTTCTGTTCTTCCATAGATTTAAGGTGTTCAATATTCAAATCACTCACATAACCATGTCAAATAAAACCCGGAAACGAAGTGCTAAATATCATAACTAAAGGCGCAACAGACCCCCAACATACACTAACATGTTCAGGCGGAAAGCCTGTGTTAAGCAAAGACAAGGTATCCCACTAATTTATCCAATACAACCCATTAGTTTTGGCCAGTTGTTAGCAATCAATCCTATCAGTAGGCAAAAGGCCAGGACCTTCCTTAGCAATCAATTAAATCAACTCATCAAGCAACTAAAAACAATCAATCAACACGTACTTAGCAGTTGAAGCTCAAATTTGCTTAACTTACAATAAATCTTCAAATTTCGAAATTTATCTATCTTAGTCGCAAAGTTCCTAAGTTACGGTTGAAGCATCCCCTGTCCACAAACCTTAGGAAACTACCAGATGAACCAAGGCAACAATGTCTGATGACTTCTTTCTTTGCAGAAAGACCAACCAAAGCCAGGAAACTTAAATTCTTTTGTTGCAGAAAAAGGCCAACCAAAACCAGGAACTTACCTCCAGTGAATTATTTACACATCTATGCTGATAACAACCATTCCCTTGGTTGATTGAACCCCGAACAAACCCAGTACGTACTAATGATGAGGCCATACACCTGTCAAATGAGAAATAGATGCCCTTAACATTTGATTGTCCCAACTTCATTGCACAAACAAATCAGATGGCCTACAAAAGCAGTATGCGAAATCCAACGTAGAAATAGTTACCTGGAATTACTTCCCCGCACTTCACCCAACATTCTGTCAGGAGGCCTTGCACTATTCATATCAGTGCATGACCCATCAGAATAAGCAACAAAGTATGTACAGTAATCTGCCAGGGAGGACTGCCCACCTGCAAACGCAAGTATTCATCACATCATCCTCTAGGGATTCTCTACTAATAACTGTCAACAGATGAACATCTATGACACTGAAATGCAGAAGACCAAGACTTTTGACCCAAATATAACAAAAAGGGAGTGCTGATATGACCTTTCAGAGAAAAGTAAATGGTAACAATCGCAATTTACTGCTCAGTGAAAAAGAACTTTCAAGCCATTTCTTTTTTTATTTTGCTACTTCAAAGTTTCTTGTCACAGAATCACGAGTTCATATCCATAATAGGAGTATTTACTAACTCAAAAATAATGGAAAGAAAAGGAGAGGGCCCAAAATAACACCAATTAAGAACTGGGGCAAATAGGTTAGATACTTGAGGGGGTCCAACTATTGAATCAACAACCATATACAATCTGAAAAACCACGCAATGTCTGAAATAAACTGCAGCAGAACAAATATCTTGCACCCAGAAATAGAATACATTGGTTATACCTAAATGGATGTGCACAAAAATAAACAGACTATATAGAAATGAGACCATCAAAAGAAGAGATGACAAAATCAAAAAACCACGCACCTTTGTTAGCTTGTGGAAAATAGCGAGCCCATTGAGGGAGGTCGCCACTATAACTTACAATTGGGCAATAACCCTCTGCTTCCCTGTTATATGTGCAGCCTGAAAATTGTGTTGTATTGCAATGATATGCCCCCTTCCATTGATCACAAGGGGAAGTGACAAATCAGTTCCTTGGTTGCGGCCCCAATCAAGACGGTCTGCCATACTGTAATTGGCCTCATACCAGCCACTGTCTTCCAATAAAGCAAGTGTCATTTTAGAAACCACAGATCTTGTATCGACCGAACCCGTCATAATCTCGTTCATAAGTAGTCTTTTTTCCCAGTGGGACCCTAAACGCAAGTTATCCGTATAAGCTGATAATCAAAAAGCTAGATGTTTAAAAAGGGGAAAAAAAAAAGCACTAGCTAACTTAAGAGACTTCAACACCAACTTTACTGCTTGAAACAGCTACATCAGAATCATATAAAGGCATGGCATAAACGGAAGATTGAGGAACAGGTAAAGAAAGAAGAACCTGATGTGCCACGTCCACCCCCATCTTCCAGCTCCAAGCCAGTAAAATTCTCCGAAAATGCCTACAAGAATCATTAGTTCAATTTTTCAACAACAAACCAGACAATTCAAAATGTGAGAAATTCATGAAAATGATTATTTGATGAAGATCCAGAACTAAATTCAGACAATAATTATTATTTCAAAATTGAACTGAAGAAGACAAGTTGCTCATTACCCCATAATGAAAGCGAGAGTGCATGACAACACGTGGAAGCACAACACGGGTAACCATACGCCCAAGTTTTTCATCCATTGCTTGTTCTGTGACCTACAAGAGAGAATCCCACAGCAGTGCATCATACAGTCAATAAACGGAGCAACCATATGAAAGGTAAAAAACGTCAATATACCATGAAAGAGCTGGATTAAGAAATTGATGGGATAGTAAAGGAAGTGGAAACCATGTCAAACAGTTTTTTAATACGGAATCATAATTGGGTGGATCACCACTAGGAGAAAAGGCTTTAACACTAATTTGAGACTGGATAACGGCAGGGAATACTAAATTATTTACCCGGCTACGCCTTCTCTTGCTCTCATCCCTAAAGTGGGCAAAAGCATGGGGGTCAAAACCAAGTACGTGCATGACCTGAAAGGACCAAAGTTATCGATTAGAGCAAGTGCTGACCTTCTGGAAGATTCTAGTTTAACATTACAACAAACCTCATGGATAAGAGTGGCAGAAAGTAGCGTCTCTGCTTCAGCTGTTAAATGGCGAGGAGCAACATTAACATGTCCTATACATATGAACAAAACAGTTAAAATTCTGTAACAAAGACGTTAGAGAGATTTTCCATTTCATATAAAGCACCAGCAGTTACCAGCAATTGCACGACCCCATTGATCACGTTCACATGCCACTGCCCAAGCAAGAGTGTTGCCCGTGGTTGGTCTGGTTGTTACCAACAGAACTAAATCTGAATTAGCAACGCCATCTACAAAATAAAGCAGTACGGAGTGTTAACAATCGTCATGACGGTCCTCAATAAGCCAACTGGTGATGAAAGCAATTTTGCAGCGGAGAACACTAAATTATTACAAAGTTACCTTCAACATATTCACGTGGAAGCTGTACACCTCCATCTTGTCCACACGCAGAATATCCACTTAACCTCAAATTCCCTTTTACAGGCTCCACAGCGAGGGCTCTACTGAACCAGTCGACTGTTTGCCCTAGAGCCTGCATCATGCTCTCACTCAGATTCTATACTCATTGACAAGCCCTAATAGCCTTCTTCCTAGAGACATTTATGCCGCTAGACAGACAAAGAAAATGGAACACGATTAGATTAAGAACAAGCAAAAGTTTAAACCTTGCGTAGCCGATGCTGTTTGTCATCTCCAGCGATATCGTCCTGGGTGCAATTATACCAGCAGTCACTGAAAACTGGAGGTTCACCATGTGCATTACAAGATGGGCTACCAGAGAGAGAATTAGCTGGGGGTTCCCCTAGCTGACAAAAGCAAACAAGCCTCAGCAGAACCACAATAAGATAAGTGAAGTGGAGAGCCTAAAAAAACTTTGAACACACCGACCTTCACTATATTGCCGACATTTCTGCAATCTCTATCAGGAGAGTGCCCAACGGCATCATAATTTAGATATATCCTGATAGGCTGCTTTGCATCATTCTGATGGTGTGGCGCTGTGGACAATCCAAGTAATGCCCTTCCTTTCCGATGCAACGGTTTCGACACACCAGACTCCTGATAGACCTGTGGGGTTACCGAGTATACCTTATGACCCGGCCGTCTCCTTTGTTCAAGTATTTGGTCATGGATGCATGAATGTGAGCTAATCTTTTCACTTCCTTTTCCAGGGTCGTGCCATTGGTGGGGTTCTCAGCAATACTAGCATTTACAGCTTCCGAACACAGCAAAAACAGTACAATCTGAAGTGTAGCACACGCACACAAAATAATTAATAAGTCAGGCCATAAGATACCAGAAAGCAAAGGAAATCACAACGCTCGCATAGGAAAGCCCATTTCGAAGGTTCCAAAAAGTATGTAACTAAGCACATATAAAACCATAATGAGAAGACGACACCAATTTATGCCATACAAACCCACTAATCTGAAACCCGCTCACCATAAGTTGAGCTGAAGAAGGATCAACAAGTTAACTTCTCTTTCTGTTTAACCTCAAAATTGTCCAACCTCAAATTATGTAAGATCCCATTCGTCAGAACCAGTTATACGGTCAAAAATTAAGTTCCTTGCAAGCTCAATTCGACTCCTCAAATAAACACTAACCCGGGTTTATCCTTCCAAAAACGCACATGAATTCTAATGAACAGGAGTCGGGTACGGCAGTGCAAGCTGATATCCACAATTTCCTTCATTTCCTTTTCTTCCGAACTTTCGCAAACACATAGAAGCACAAATCCAAACATGCCATCTCAATGACCAACAGCTAAACAACGAGACCCCAAAAACCCTCCATCCCCGACACTAGATGCGCGCACCCCGAACTCGCAATGAGCACGAAAGCAAATCGAACTCGCACTACAGCTCACCTCGACAACAACGATGGCCAATCGGAGATCAGCGACGCGCCTGGGCACCGCTAGAGAGCTCCTCCGCCGAACCGTCACCTCCATGGAAGCCGAAGTCAAACACTCGGGAGAGCTCCAAGAGCGCTGTCATGATCCCATCAAGCTGGAAGCGGTTCTCCGATCGGCTTCAGGGCTCGGAAAGATTCCCGGCGCGTCCGCATTTCAAGCTGATGCGCGCACTCCCCCAGCAAAACCCAGAGAGGGACCGGTGAGGTTGAGCTTCCACTTCCTTCCCAGAGCTGCCTCGCCCAGTTACACGGGCAAGAACTGGGATTAGCAGAGAAGGGTCGAAAAAGGGAACGGAGATAGAGAGAACGCGAGACGGTGATTCGTGGGAATCTGTCGGGTCTTGGGTGGTGGGGTTTATAATGCGGACCGATTCGAAATCTGGGTGAAGAGGTTGGGACTCGTACTCGCTTCAGTACATTGAAAAAGCAGGGGAATTTGGAGGGCTTTTGGTTCAACTGAAATGGGAACCAACAACAACACAACAACAGCAACAGTGAAGTGTGAGGACAGATGACAGGGGAGGAAGAAGGGGAAGAAGAAGAAGAAGACAGAAAGAGAGAGAGAGGGAGAAAATCAATCAGATGGGTGGGGGTGGGTAGCAATGATAATTTTTTTTTTTTTATATGGATAAAAAAAAATGGGGTGGTTTATTCTTTTTTTCCATGTTTTTTCGAACTTTTTTTTTTTTTTCTGTTTTGCTGGATTAAATCACGTATGTATCAGTCTCAAGAGCCTTCTCTATTGCCCAGTGACCACTCATTTTATTTAAAAATAAAATGGAGTGGTCACTGGGGCAATAGCGAAGGCTCTTGAGACTGATAAATACGTGATTTAATCCAGCAAAACAGAAAAAAAAAAAAAGTTCGACCAAAAAAACATGGGAAAAAAAGAATAAACACCATTTTTTTTTATCCATAAATAAAAAATAAAAAAATTATCATTGCTACCCACCCCCACCCATCTGATTGATTTTTCCTCTCTCTCTCTTTCTGTCTTCTTCTTCTTCTTCCCCTTCTTCCTCCCCTGTCATCTCTGTCCTCACACTTCACTGTGCTGTTGTTGTTGTTTTGTGTTTCCCATTTCAGTTGAACCAAAAGCCTCCAAATTCCCCTGCTTTTTCAATGTACTGAAGCGAGTACGAGTCCCAACCTCTTTCACCCAGATTTCGAATCGGTCCGCATTATAAACCCACCACCCAAGACCCACAGATTCCCACGAATCACCGTCTCGCGTTCTCTCTATCTCCGTCCCTTTTTCGACCCTTCTCTGCTAATCCCAGTTCTTGCCCGTGTAACTGGGCGAGGCAGCTCTGGGGAAGGAAGTGGAAGCTCAACCTCACCGGTCCCTCTCTGGGTTTTGCTGGGGGAGTGCGCGCATCAGCTTGAAATGCGGACGCGCCGGGAATCTTTCCGAGCCCTGAAGCCGATCGGAGAACCGCTTCCAGCTTGATGGGATCAAGACAGCGCTCTTGGAGCTCTCCCGAGTGTTTGACTTCGGCTTCCATGGAGGTGACGGTTCGGCGGAGGAGCTCTAGCGGTGCCCAGGCGCGTCGCTGATCTCCGATTGGCCATTGTTGTTGTCGAGGTTGAGCTGTAGTGCGAGTTCGATTTGCTTTCGTGCTCATTGCGAGTTCGGGTGTGCGCGCATCTAGTGTCAGGGATTGAGGGTTTTTGGGGTCTCGTTTGTTTAGCTGTTGGTCATTGAGATGGCATGTTGGATTTGTGCTTCTTATGTGTTTGCGAAAGTTCGGAAGAAAAGGAAATGAAGGAAATTGTGGATATCAGCTTGCACTGCCGTACCCGGCTCCTGTTCATTAGAATTCATGTGCGTTTTGGAAGGATAAACCCGGGTTAGTGTTTTATTTGAGGAGTCGAATAGAGCTTGCAAGGAACTAATTTTTGACCGTATAACTGGTTCTGGACGAATGGGATCTTACATAATTTGAGGTTGGACAATTTTGAGGTTAAACAGAAAGAGAAGTTAACTTTTGATCCTTCTTCAGCTCAACTTATGGTGAGCGGGTTTCAGATTAGTGGGTTTGTATGGCATAAATTGGTGTCGTCTTCTCATTATGGTTTTATATGTGCTTAGTTACATACTTTTTGGAACCTTCGAAATGGGCTTTCCTATGGCGAGCGTTGTTGATTTCCTTTGCTTTCTGGTATCTTATGGCCTGACTTATTATTATTTTGTGTGCGTGTGCTACACTTCAGATTGTACTGTTTTTGCTGTGTTCGGAAGCTGTAAATGCTAGTATTGCTGAGGAACCCCACCAATGGCACGACCCTGGAAAAGGAAGTGAAAAGATTAGCTCACATTCATGCATCCATGACCAAATACTTGAACAAAGGAGACGGCCGGGTCATAAGGTATACTCGGTAACCCCACAGGTCTATCAGGAGTCTGGTGTGTCGAAACCGTTGCATCGGAAAGGAAGGGCATTACTTGGATTGTCCACAGCGCCACACCATCAGAATGATGCAAAGCAGCCTATCAGGATATATCTAAATTATGATGCCGTTGGGCACTCTCCTGATAGAGATTGCAGAAATGTCGGCAATATAGTGAAGGTCGGTGTGTTCAAAGTTTTTTTAGGCTCTCCACTTCACTTATCTTATTGTGGTTCTGCTGAGGCTTGTTTGCTTTGTCAGCTAGGGGAACCCCAGCTAATTCTCTCTCTGGTAGCCCATCTTGTAATGCACATGGTGAACCTCCAGTTTTCAGTGACTGCTGGTATAATTGCACCCAGGACGATATCGCTGGAGATGACAAACAGCATCGGCTACGCAAGGTTTAAACTTTTGCTTGTTCTTAATCTAATCGTGTTCCATTTTCTTTGTCTGTCTAGCGGCATAAATGTCTCTAGGAAGAAGGCTATTGGGGCTTGTCAATGAGTATAGAATCTGAGTGAGAGCATGATGCAGGCTCTAGGGCAAACAGTCGACTGGTTCAGTAGAGCCCTCGCTGTGGAGCCTGTAAAAGGGAATTTGAGGTTAAGTGGATATTCTGCGTGTGGACAAGATGGAGGTGTACAGCTTCCACGTGAATATGTTGAAGGTAACTTTGTATAATTTAGTGTTCTCCGCTGCAAAATTGCTTTCATCACCAGTTGGCTTATTGAGGACCGTCATGACGATTGTTAACACTCCGTACTGCTTTATTTTGTAGATGGCGTTGCTAATTCAGATTTAGTTCTGTTGGTAACAACCAGACCAACCACGGGCAACACTCTTGCTTGGGCAGTGGCATGTGAACGTGATCAATGGGGTCGTGCAATTGCTGGTAACTGCTGGTGCTTTATATGAAATGGAAAATCTCTCTAACGTCTTTGTTACAGAATTTTAACTGTTTTGTTCATATGTATAGGACATGTTAATGTTGCTCCTCGCCATTTAACAGCTGAAGCAGAGACGCTACTTTCTGCCACTCTTATCCATGAGGTTTGTTGTAATGTTAAACTAGAATCTTCCAGAAGGTCAGCACTTGCTCTAATCGATAACTTTGGTCCTTTCAGGTCATGCACGTACTTGGTTTTGACCCCCATGCTTTTGCCCACTTTAGGGATGAGAGCAAGAGAAGGCGTAGCCGGGTAAATAATTTAGTATTCCCTGCCGTTATCCAGTCTCAAATTAGTGTTAAAGCCTTTTCTCCTAGTGGTGATCCACCCAATTATGATTCCGTATTAAAAAACTGTTTGACATGGTTTCCACTTCCTTTACTATCCCATCAATTTCTTAATCCAGCTCTTTCATGGTATATTGACGTTTTTTACCTTTCATATGGTTGCTCCGTTTATTGACTGTATGATGCACTGCTGTGGGATTCTCTCTTGTAGGTCACAGAACAAGCAATGGATGAAAAACTTGGGCGTATGGTTACCCGTGTTGTGCTTCCACGTGTTGTCATGCACTCTCGCTTTCATTATGGGGTAATGAGCAACTTGTCTTCTTCAGTTCAATTTTGAAATAATAATTATTGTCTGAATTTAGTTCTGGATCTTCATCAAATAATCATTTTCATGAATTTCTCACATTTTGAATTGTCTGGTTTGTTGTTGAAAAATTGAACTAATGATTCTTGTAGGCATTTTCGGAGAATTTTACTGGCTTGGAGCTGGAAGATGGGGGTGGACGTGGCACATCAGGTTCTTCTTTCTTTACCTGTTCCTCAATCTTCCGTTTATGCCATGCCTTTATATGATTCTGATGTAGCTGTTTCAAGCAGTAAAGTTGGTGTTGAAGTCTCTTAAGTTAGCTAGTGCTTTTTTTTTTCCCCTTTTTAAACATCTAGCTTTTTGATTATCAGCTTATACGGATAACTTGCGTTTAGGGTCCCACTGGGAAAAAAGACTACTTATGAACGAGATTATGACGGGTTCGGTCGATACAAGATCTGTGGTTTCTAAAATGACACTTGCTTTATTGGAAGACAGTGGCTGGTATGAGGCCAATTACAGTATGGCAGACCGTCTTGATTGGGGCCGCAACCAAGGAACTGATTTGTCACTTCCCCTTGTGATCAATGGAAGGGGGCATATCATTGCAATACAACACAATTTTCAGGCTGCACATATAACAGGGAAGCAGAGGGTTATTGCCCAATTGTAAGTTATAGTGGCGACCTCCCTCAATGGGCTCGCTATTTTCCACAAGCTAACAAAGGTGCGTGGTTTTTTGATTTTGTCATCTCTTCTTTTGATGGTCTCATTTCTATATAGTCTGTTTATTTTTGTGCACATCCATTTAGGTATAACCAATGTATTCTATTTCTGGGTGCAAGATATTTGTTCTGCTGCAGTTTATTTCAGACATTGCGTGGTTTTTCAGATTGTATATGGTTGTTGATTCAATAGTTGGACCCCCTCAAGTATCTAACCTATTTGCCCCAGTTCTTAATTGGTGTTATTTTGGGCCCTCTCCTTTTCTTTCCATTATTTTTGAGTTAGTAAATACTCCTATTATGGATATGAACTCGTGATTCTGTGACAAGAAACTTTGAAGTAGCAAAATAAAAAAAGAAATGGCTTGAAAGTTCTTTTTCACTGAGCAGTAAATTGCGATTGTTACCATTTACTTTTCTCTGAAAGGTCATATCAGCACTCCCTTTTTGTTATATTTGGGTCAAAAGTCTTGGTCTTCTGCATTTCAGTGTCATAGATGTTCATCTGTTGACAGTTATTAGTAGAGAATCCCTAGAGGATGATGTGATGAATACTTGCGTTTGCAGGTGGGCAGTCCTCCCTGGCAGATTACTGTACATACTTTGTTGCTTATTCTGATGGGTCATGCACTGATATGAATAGTGCAAGGCCTCCTGACAGAATGTTGGGTGAAGTGCGGGGAAGTAATTCCAGGTAACTATTTCTACGTTGGATTTCGCATACTGCTTTTGTAGGCCATCTGATTTGTTTGTGCAATGAAGTTGGGACAATCAAATGTTAAGGGCATCTATTTCTCATTTGACAGGTGTATGGCCTCATCATTAGTACGTACTGGGTTTGTTCGGGGTTCAATCAACCAAGGGAATGGTTGTTATCAGCATAGATGTGTAAATAATTCACTGGAGGTAAGTTCCTGGTTTTGGTTGGCCTTTTTCTGCAACAAAAGAATTTAAGTTTCCTGGCTTTGGTTGGTCTTTCTGCAAAGAAAGAAGTCATCAGACATTGTTGCCTTGGTTCATCTGGTAGTTTCCTAAGGTTTGTGGACAGGGGATGCTTCAACCGTAACTTAGGAACTTTGCGACTAAGATAGATAAATTTCGAAATTTGAAGATTTATTGTAAGTTAAGCAAATTTGAGCTTCAACTGCTAAGTACGTGTTGATTGATTGTTTTTAGTTGCTTGATGAGTTGATTTAATTGATTGCTAAGGAAGGTCCTGGCCTTTTGCCTACTGATAGGATTGATTGCTAACAACTGGCCAAAACTAATGGGTTGTATTGGATAAATTAGTGGGATACCTTGTCTTTGCTTAACACAGGCTTTCCGCCTGAACATGTTAGTGTATGTTGGGGGTCTGTTGCGCCTTTAGTTATGATATTTAGCACTTCGTTTCCGGGTTTTATTTGACATGGTTATGTGAGTGATTTGAATATTGAACACCTTAAATCTATGGAAGAACAGAAACATTAGAAGTTAGATTCATTTATTTGTAGACGAGGAATGCATTAACTATTATTTAACTAAGGATAACATAGAACAGGAGTAACCACAGCTTCAGGCTCCTAACTTCTAGCCTTTACATCCAAAACCAGCACCTCCACCCATGTGCATCCATCAAACGCCACTCATACTTTCTGGGATTTAATGAATTTCCATGCTTCTAATGAGCAAACAGTTGCTCTATCATGAGACTTCAGAGGCATGATCATGTTTATGCGGGTTGTACTAGTTCATCATGTGTTAAAGTATTTTCCAAGTTGTCTGGTCCATTCTTGTGTATTCTCTATTAATGGTTACTTGTAATCCTCAGGTTGCTGTGGATGGAATCTGGAAAGTATGCCCAGAAGCTGGTGGACCAGTTCAGTTTCCTGGTTTTAATGGTAGCTGTGCTTTCCTCTACATATAATGTTTCATATGATGTTTTGTACTCTTCGCCTCATTTTCAGTACTTTGTAGGTGAATTGATCTGCCCAGCTCATCATGAACTCTGTAGCACTGGCTTGCTCCCTGTTTCTGGGCATTGTCCAAATTCATGCAACTTCAATGGGGATTGCGTTGATGGGAGGTGTCATTGTTTTCTAGGGTTCCATGGGCATGATTGTAGTAAACGTGAGTTCTGTCCCTCTTTCCCCTTGGTCGTAGGACCAGCCCCAAATATCAAAATTCCTTGAAGCAAAATATCTATGATGGAATTTCTCTTGCAGGTTCCTGTCCTGGCAACTGTAACAGCCATGGAAAGTGCCTGAGGAGTGGTGTATGTCAATGTGACGACCGATACACTGGCATTGACTGCTCAACTGGTAGTGTGACATATCTTTCACAGATGTTCTATTTAGCATTTTCTGACTGGCCTTACATTTGGTTTCGGAATCTAGTTTGTGGCTGCTTCCACTCTACTGTAGGGGTCAAGATGATAAAGAATAAATTACTCTCCACATGTAGTAGACCTTGTCCTCAATGAATTTGGTTTGGATGCACGGACTGATTCTTTTCATGCTGTGGGATGGGTTTGTGCCTATGTACTTTCAGCCTGTAGCTGAATATTCCAGGGTTGAAACATAACCAAAATTAGTTTTTTGGCTCATTGATGGCATAAGTCGGATTCTTGCAGTGGTAAAATAGATCTTTCTCATGCAGTGTTGTGGTGTTGTATTGCAGAAGTTTGTGATGAACAGTGCAGCCTCCATGGCGGTGTCTGTGATAATGGCAAGTGTGAATTTCGTTGCTCAGACTATGCTGGTTATACGTGCCAGAATAGCTCCAAGCTTCTGTCCACTCTTTCAGTTTGCCAAGATGTGCTAGAGATAGGAAAATCTGGGCAGCACTGTGCACCGAGTGAACCAAGTCTTCTTCAGCAGCTAGAAGAAGTAGTAGTCATGCCTAATTATCACCGTCTGTTTCCGGGTGGTGCTCGAAAGCTAATAAATAATCTTTTTAACAAACAGTACGACTGCGATTCAGCTGCTAAAAAGCTAGCCTGCTGGGTGAGTATGGCTCTTTAAACCTTGACTGGAGTTTTTTTAAGACTTGCCCTCGTCGTAAATCTTCAGGAGAGCATTGTCTCTTATGAACATTAGAAGTCATCCAAACAATATTCATGGGCCACGGTGCATGCAATCATTTGAATTTTATCCTGCACATAAGTTCTGTCTGTCTAATGCTGATTCACTCTTTTTGAGTGGCGGTAATTAATCTTAATAACTAATCTAGGAGCGATCCCAGGATCAATATCCTGGTTATTCTTGAATCATGTTTTCACATTTGAACCCTTATTTGGGTGTGAGGTTGTGCATTCATTTGGGACACAATTTGTTTTATGGTGCTTGACTAAACATCTGAAAATATGCCAGATCTCAATCCAAAAGTGTGACAAGGATGGAGACAACAGGCTTCGAGTGTGCCACTCGGCGGTGTCAATCCTACAATAGAGCATGTGGAGCGTCCCTTGACTGCGCAGACCTAACCCTTTTTAGTGGTGAGAACGAACATGGAAGCCAAATGCACAGGTTCTGACGAAACTGCTCATATAAAAGGATTGGGGATGCGGGGAAGAAGCACCGAAAAAGCCCTGAAGCCGTAAAAGAAAATGTTTGTA
>JAGVVM010019699.1:0-11159 GCA_019149425.1 Psidium friedrichsthalianum
CCCATGTCTCTCAAATGAGGGCATGAAGTAGACATTATTCAAATAAAAGCACGAAGTGAACAATATATCAAGCTGTAAAAAGGGCCTCACCAACTAACCAAGAGCATTTTTCATCTTTATAGTTTATATCCTTTTTTCTTATGCTTTTCATTTACTATCTTTTTGAAAAAAAAATTTAAAAGAAGAAGAAGCGGAAACACTGGTAGGAGGCAGGCTGCCCTCTCGCTTCGTTGTCCGGTCGGCGCACTGGCCAGGAGAGGGCACAACCTTGCCTAAGTCTTGGTGAGGTCGGTGGCTCCTTGGCTGTTTTTCCTTTTTATTTTTTTAAAATTTTAACTTATTAGCTAAAAATTATATTAAATTGGGTTTTGATAAAAATGCCCTTGACCGACCGAAATATTTACTTGGCCGGTGAGCTCAAACCCTTATTTGAAACAATCATGGCCACTTCAGGACCTTATTTAGAATTTTCCCTTTAAAGTATACGTGTTCGTGTCTAGAATACCTATTTTAATAGTGCAAAATTCTCAATTTTTCATCCATCAGCTTGATATGTTGACTTAACCATATTCTTATCTCAATTTGACAACTATGATTTTACGTGGTTGAACGGGATTTGCTTCTTCGACAATAAAGTTAAGCTTGTTGTTGGGATTCACCAAAAAAGATGAAATTTTCGGGTAAGATGTATCGATGATACTATCTTAAGAATAGTGATTTTCTCGATAGAATTCGTGATCCAATGCAATTATCTCCGATGAAAATCCTGTCTTCCAGACTCTAAGAGGAGGAAAAGGATAAGTAACATTAATGGTGCTCCCCTTATTTTCATATTTTAGGAAAATGAAACAAATGGACGCAAACGTTTGGTAATAATATTTGAATTCTAAGGTAGATTTACTAAATTTATGAGCCGCAATAAACTAACTAATGGATAAGAATTTTTTTTAAAAAAAAAGCAAAATAGCTGCTGGACAATGTAAAGCTCTCGCTCAAAATATTAATTAAATTAAGCAATATTCTTTTTAGAAAAAATACACAACGAAGTTAGCAATTTAGGTACGTTGATAGGTGATTAAAAATTTATGGGGTAATTACTAATTAAATCATAAACTCATTGTATGGATACCAATTAAGTCATAACATTTTTATTTTAACAATACAATCCTAAACCTTCCCGTGCAATTCGAACATAGCCCTTCCGGCCCATTGCCTCCAAAAATCGTCAATGTGGCTCCAGCCATCACCGGCTCTCCTACATGGCATGCTGATATGAACAATGTGAGAATTTCCACGTTGATGATTTCCAGCAGCAATTGGCCGGAAGAGTTACATTGTAATTTTGTGAAAGGTTTAGGACTACATTAACAAAATTTAAAAGTTTAGCATTGAAATGGCATATGTACTATGGGTCAATGACTGAATTGGTAATTTTTCCAAAGGTTTGCATCTGGACAATTAATGTGAAATTTCCAGTTGAATATGACCCCTTAAAAGAACGCAACTCATGCTTGGAATACATGTTTGCGTTCAGTCTTCATTATAGAAGTAGCCATGAGAATCATATGACAAATTAAAGCTATTACCATAATGTGAAATCATGAACAGACAGTTACACCAAACAAAACGCGTCCCCACAATGGACTCTCTCTCATTTTGAGCCAAAAGCCAAGTTTCAATAGGAAATAATGGTATATTGCAATAGGGGCCCCTCAATATTACATGTCCAAATCCGTCTCCGAAGTGACGGAAGGACTTGATCACAAGAACCAGCATAGCTTGCACAAATGAAATCGGAAGACCTAATCAAAACAACTCTTAAAGAATGGGCTTAACGTGAGATTAGATAGGAACGTGACAAGACTAAGGCTTCGTTTGTTTTCGCTAAAAATGTAGCATTGTTGAAAAATGTTTTCCAGAAAGTCATTCTTTAGGAAAACGATGATATTTTTCGGTGTTTGACTAAAACCTAAAAATGAACCGAAAAATATATTCTATCGTTTAGTATAGAAAATATGATTTGATTTTTTGCGTCGTCATTTAATTGAAAATTGCTAACATTGATCTGGCCATCTTACATGGCATAGCCAGTGTTAACGTAGACAACTTTTGTCATTAAAAAATTTCAAATTTTCAATAACTTTTTATTTTGAAAGTATTAATAATTTTTAAATTTTTATTATTCTTCTTTTCTTTTCTTTTAATGACAGCTAGTGATTGACCACAAGAGAGACTTGACCCTCACCCATGGTGAGATCAAGCTTGCCCGAGCCTCGCCCATGACAAGGTTGAGCTCGACCTCACTAAATCTAGCAAGGCTAGGTGGAGCCTCACCCATTGCTGGCGACTGCCATAAGAAGAAGAAACAAAAGAACAAAAAGGGAAAACTATTAAAAATTAAAAATTACAAAATTCTGATTTTTTTAAAATAACTGAAAAGAAAAGAAATGTAAAGGAGTAGAGGGAAAAAAGATGAGGAAAAATATTTTCCTCTTTTCAAAAAAAGAAAAATATTTTCCCCACTTTTAATTGTGTTTTTTTTCCATGTGTAGAAAATATTTTCCTTGGCTAGCATATTTTCCGTGAACCAAATGCTAAAAAATTTAGAAACTATTTTCTTGCAATTTATTTTTCGAGAAATAAATAGAGCTTAAGAGTACATTTGTTTGGGGGAAAACTTCATCAAAAAGTAAATTGTTTTTCAGGAAAACAGTTTGTTTCCTTTTGTTTGATGATATGTGACTGAAAATTTTTTCTGGTCTTTAGATCTCATTTAGAAAAATGACTTCAATCTCATGACTTTATCCAAGGCAAAAAAGAAATCGAATTTTCCAATAATTTTCTATTTATTATATTATATTATATTATATTATATTATATTATATTATATTTATATTTATATTTATATTTTCTTCTTTCTTTGCCAATCGTCGGGCCTCATCGACAGCTGACAACTGGCTATATGAGGTCAAGCCTCATAGGGATCTAGTGAGATCGAGCATTGTCGGCTTTGGGTGAGCTCGAGCTCACTAGATATAGCAAAGCTCGACCTCATGTGGCTAGTTGCTGGCTGCCACCGAGGCCCGGCGATCGGTGTAGGAAGGAAAAAAAATATAAACCATTAAAGAAAATAAAATATAAGTTATTAAAAAATTCGAGAGAGTGATTTCGGAAAATATTTTCACATCTTTAATTTTAGGAATCTGCTTTCCTAATTTTATGCATGAATCTTCTGTTGATTGGAAAGTGACATCGGTTGACTAAGTCCTTTTTGGCGAGCCAAGCGGATGAAAACTTTTTAATTCCCAAAGTACTTTACCTAAAGAGAAAATTTCTAAACATATAGAGTAGACAAGAAAAGAACATAGAAGTACTGAGACGCAGTTGGACTGCTAAAAAGAGATGATCGGTGTTGAAAGTGAGTTAGAGACGAAGTGACCCCAGACCTAACTTTCTATCCGTATGAACCATACCATGCGCTGTCCGTCTTTGCTTAATTGGGTTTTGGACGCTCATCACCCCTGCCCCTTTTCTTATTTTGGGATGGTTTGGTACACAACAAGAAAACATCCATTTTAATAAGAAAAAACAACACAAATGATTCATAAAATTTTAATTTAATGTCAATGTCGTCCATGAACTTCAGCTCGATATGCAACGTCGTCTTTGAATTTTTCATTTGTTCAATGTGGTTGTTCAATTTTGATCCAATGTTTAGTATAGTCCCTCAACTATAAACATTTTCATATAATCTAAGGATTACACTGAACATTTATCAATAGTTTAGGAATACATTGAATAAATTAAAAGTTTACGAACGACATTATATATTGGGGTAAATGTCAGGGACCACATTGCACAAATTAAAAATTTAAAGACGACATTTCATGTTGGATCAAAGTTCAGGGACCGTTTATGTTGTTATTCGGTTTAACAAAGCCACACGGTTGATGACAAGAACTAGTAGTGGATTTCTAGCTGTGTTAGCGTCTGATCAGTTGCCTCCTCATCTCAACGTTATACAATAGACACACATTTCTAGCTGTGTTAGCGTCTGATCAGTTGCCTCCTCATCTCGACGGTATACAATAGACACACATTTCTAGGTATACAGTAGTGGATTTCTAGCCATGTTAGCATTTGTTTCATGATCAGTTGCCTACTCATCTCAAGAGTATACAATAGACACACACTTCTGGGTGTATTGGAAGGCTTCCTCTCAAGCTAGAAACTAGGTCACTTGAACCCCTTCATTTACATGTAGATATGCAAGTCCTCATTAATTTTGAGGTAACTACTACAAGGAAGGGATGGTTGAATATTCGATTTCCAATCCACAAAAAGAAAAATCGAACAACAAGATGTCATTCTCTACCGTGATGATCGTGACATGGGCTCTTCCGCACAACACTATCAAAACATTGACAAAATCTCTTGAATTTTATGCTCCATGTCGATAGGAGAACGTGGTGTGTAGATGGCCAAGTCAAAGGGCATGCTCGTAAAAGATTTTGGTGTATTGCAAGCTTTCACTTGAACTATTTTCCCTTCATCTTCTTCTTCTTCTTCTTCTTCCTCCTCCTCTTGTTCCGTAAACGTTAGGGGTACCCTCGGACTTTCAACTGTTATATAATACCGCTTGAATTTTTCCTTTTTATCAACGGTCAACACTTTCTACTGTTTTTCCATTGGCCCAAAATCATAATGGGCCGAAGAAAATTGGATGCGAAGCCCAACAAGGTCGGGCTTGTGGGCTCCGTGAATTGGCCACTTTTCTTCATTCGTTCCATACACTTCACTGAGCTCTCTCCATCGTCCCCGGAGGGATATGGATCTCCTGCCATAGCTATTCTATGGCAGGGGTGACATAGAAACAATCTCGGCCGTCCGATTTAAATGGACGGCCGAGATTTCGCCCCGTCATTGGAATACTGTAGCCCAAAATTTGGGCGGCTAGATCCATATTTCAACATAAAAAAAAAACAAATAAAACCTACATTTCCTCCCTCTCTCCTATTTTGGGCTGTCGCGGGAGGAAACCTTCACGCTCTGCTCTCTCTCCCTCCCTCTCTTCCTCCCGGTCGACTTGCGATTTTGCTCTGCTCTCTCCATCTCTCTCCACTCTCGACCGAGAAGCGACATTAGCAAGAGATCTGACTGTGGCTCTCGCCCCTTTGCCTGTGGAATTCCTGTCGAAGAACTCCGAGGCTGCAGCGGTTTTTGTTCGGTCGGTATCTTTCTCTCCTCTTTCCTCAATGTTGGTCGAGTGTGTTTGATCTTTCTCTCGTCTGGGTTTGTCGCAATGTTGACTGGCGCTCGGCGTTGACCTATACGAACACGTAGGTTTGGGATCTCCTTCTCCTCTTTGATTCGCTCATGGCGTCGGCCCTTCTTGTTCGCGCGTTGATCTGCGCGTAAGTTGCGCGGTGATGTGTTAGGTGAAACCTGCGATGTGATTTCTTGAAATGGGCTGTCATTAATTATTTATCCATTGAGGGAAGTAGAATTTGCATTGCGTTTGTGTAAACTAGCTCGTAAGCATGGTATCGTTCAATTGCAGGGGCTTTTGTTCTGAAGCTCCGTCGCTACGCTCGATCGATCATGGCGTCCGCTCCTTCGAAGCTCTACGCAGGTTCGTCCCGCTACTGATACCTCCCGCGAAATACCCATCACTTTGCGTCGGCAAGTTCGGAGCTTTTCTCTCTTTCGTCTTCTTCCCCTGACTCTTGACGCTTGTTGCGCTTCCACGTCCATGGTTGCAGACGACGTCAGCCTCCTCGTGGTGTTACTGGACACGAACCCTTTCTTCTGGAGCGCTTCTTCTCTCCCGTTCTCCAAGTTCATCTCTCATGTAGCCTGCTCTCGTTCTCTCTTCTCTCGAGTCTTTTTAATTTTCTGAATCGCAGACTTCTTTTTTGAGCTCACTCGGAACTTACAGGTGATTTCGTTCCTGAATTCGATTCTGCTGCTCAACCAGCTGAACCAGATCGTGGTGATAGCTACGGGACACAACTGCTGCGACTACGTTTATGATTCTTCCTCTCCGGCGAACCGGTCGTCGGGCACGGGGAAATTGCCGGCACCGTCCGCTGATCTTTTGGAGAAATTGGAGGAATTTGTGATTCGGGATGAGAAGCTGTTGAAACAAGAGCCTGAAGGCCCGATAGTGTCTTCGCTGTTATCCGGGTCGCTCTCGATGGCGCTTTGCTGTATCCTTGGCATATATGATTGCTGCTAATGGTCATATTGTTGTGGGTATGAGCTTAATGTTCTGGAAATGAAGTTCATGTTCTCTTTTATGGTAGTAAATGTTGGAATACCTGCTGACACCTTTCGAAGCACTTTCTTATTTTCTTTTTCGAAAGTTGTAATTGGCAGAAAATTGGTAGTTCTTCGTGTTAACATCGTAGATTCTATGCCATTATGGATTGTAGTCCCCTTTGGAATCATTTGCAAATTAGCACATTGTTTAACAAGATGCGAAATTTGAGACGCGAGGTGTAATATTTATGTGACTTGTGGGAAATGTGTTTGATTTGATTTGGCTGTCAGATATTCAGAGGGTTTTTCGTTCAGGACTGCTACATCCGCATCCTCGAGTAAGTATTATACATCCTGAAGTGACTATGATCTACAATGCATCATTGAATTTATAGCTGGATTTTGAGGTTTCATCATAGCAAGATCCTAAATACTCACGGTTCCATGCGCTAAATTCCTGCTGTTGGTCCATCTTAGGCCAATGTCTAAGGCAATATAAATGTTGCACCTAAAAGTAAGTTACTTTAGATAGCTTGGTTTGATAGTAAGTTTATCTCCGCATGAGCAATAAAACTGTACAGCGGCTAAAAGTTTTCTGGAGATGTTCAGTGATGCTGCCACAGTCAGATTGTTGAGAGGTCCAGTTGTGATTGTAGACTTAAGTCTTAAATTTTTTTTAAATTTCGAATGGATAGTACCTGAACCAATTCCAAAGATGCTGGTATCTATTATATGTGGGGTACCCAGTTGATGCCCAATATTTTGTTAATTCATCCTTCTTTTGTTAGAAAAGGACTAGTATGTCATGAATTCCTAATGTTAAAATATAAACAACCAAAGGGAAGTACAGTGCTTTTACAGAGGTGATATTGGTTTTGGTTGGTCAATTCCTTTTCTGTTCTATTCTGCAATCTATTACATTTGATGACATTAGGAAAGTTACAATGGAAGTACTGTTAACAGTAACCAATCCTTTGAGTATCTATATTTTGTGTTATAATTTGAAAGACTCTACGATGATGACATAGGTTTAGAAGGCTTTCCTTTTTAAGATATGTAATATTGAAAGGATCTTTTTTGTCCTACTATGCATTATCATCATGATGGTAGAAGGGGAGTAATGTGTAGAAGGGGAGTAATTGTTTAGTTGCAAATAGTTGACTAATTCTTCACAAAAGAATACAGAGACCCATAGATGATTCAAATTTAGTTGTTCCTTCATCTTATCACTATGATCGTGGTGCTCAACCTTAGAGTGAGCATCTGCTGATTTTGAGTCTGTGCAATGTTCTGATGTCTGTCTTTCTAACTTGCAACTTGGGACCTCACTGTATTTAAAGGCTCATTTGTTGAACACATTGGTTATGGATTATCAGAGAGGATTGTGCATCAAGTGGAGATATATGATATACCTTTCTTGTACATTTTGAATTCAAACACTTATAATGCAGCAATGGCACAGAGGTATAGGGTTCTCCCTTGGAACATTGAAACGAAAATCTTTGGACATCACATTTTGCATTGTTTATCTTTTACACACCTGTCATCTAGTGGCTTTTCGTTCTTGACCAGGTTTATTTCACGGTAATGTCTTTCACATATAAAGTTTTCCAGGAGCACTCATATAATATTGTTTTCTTTCTGCTTTTTTGGTGCAGATTTTATGCTTGCATGGATCTCAGGATGGGCCTGAACAGTAATGCTCAGTTTGCTTTTCCATTTTGTTTTTATGTATCTTTGTCGCAGACAAGCTACTCAAAGACCTCTTCCTTTCAGATATGTTGCCATCATGAATGCAATATTCTCTGCACAGCGTTCGATGGTATGTATTAATTATTTCAATCTTGTATGAAATAACTAACCGATGACTAATCTACTCATCACCAAAGGAAACAAATAAACTACATCAGGGCAGTATTGTTATTTTCTAGTCACACATCACTCTACTTTGCAAATGCCAATTATTTCTACTGAACTGTTGATTGGTCCCTAAATAACAGCCTTTAAATGGCAGATCCTCAGTTTGAGATCATGGCTCTAGTATTTTCTTCAATATTAGTTCAACTGTAGAAATTTCATTTTTGTGGGGACAACTTCTTATATATTGAGTAGTTCTTGATCCTAATCTGGAGCTTTGTAGTATGAGAGTTTCAGCTGACCTTTGAGGCATAGGATTTAGTACATATATACTTCTTTGGCTTTCCAGCCAATTTTTTATATCACTCTAGTTCTACTCTGCTTTGAAGCTACCATCATGAACTTTTACTCAATGGTAACCCTTTTTGCTGACAATTGTTTCCCTTCTAACTCACCTCTGCATGGTGTCAATATCATTTTTAGCTTTCGGTATGCAAGTTGCTTTGGTTGTAGGGTGGGTATGATCTGGGAAACTCTCTTTCTGCAGGTCCCCATAGATTCCTGTTTTATTGGAGCTCAAAATTCTGCCTTTCTCCAGCAGGTACTTTCTTTTTTTTTTTTTTGTGATTTTGGAAAAAGAATCCTGGATCCTTTTCTTCTGTGGTCGAAGAGTATTATATTGTATGTTTCGTTGATGTTGGGCTTCTGTTTGCACTACCTTATGTCGATGTTGGTATCACTTGATCAGGCTTCCTATATTACCGGTGGCGTATATCTGAAGCCACAACTATTGGATGGAACATTTCAGTATCTATCGGTATGAGATAAGCATATTTCTTGTCACAGAAGCAACTTCTGGTTGTTAGTTTGGGGTATTCTTCTTGCTATGGAACTTAAGTTGGCTGTAAAGTTTTGTAATAGTTGACCTGAGGCAACTTGTTGCATGTGATCAAATTTTCCTTGTCAAATATTTTTATCTTGGTTTTGTGTGCTCATATAGATATTTCATTGTCAAAGTAATCTCTAATGAAGTTATAAGCTACACAACTTTATATGGTTCTCCTGTGTTTAAATTACTGTAGAGTTGATTTTGCTCTGCTGACTGGTGCACAATGAAGTCATAAATAGTTACCTTTTTTATGTGCAGTAGTAAATTAAAGGCTCTTACTTTGTTCTTGCTAATTGGCAAAAACTATCATGTTACAGCAGGACCTGAATTAAGATAAGATGCTTTGAGTAGCTGATGTTTGTATTGGTTTTCCTTGTTTAGTTGAAAACGATTTATCTGTTAGTCTTTTGTTTCCTTACTGATGCTCAATGCGAGGCAGATTCTGAGACATATGTTTTTCATGCTGAAGTGGGAGTATTAAATTTTTCTGTCAACCTGGTGCTGACTATTGAGAGTCTAAGTTATTAGAGCACCTTATGCTGTATTTAAACAGTGGATCCTGGCTACAACCGCTCTTTTCTTCATGTTCAAGATTGAAAATCTGACTGTGGCTTCACAAGATTGATTACCCATGCCATAGGCTAAGAAGTTCATTGAGTTGGCGATACATCTGTCTGCTATCTTTTTCTGGTTTTCTAGTCAATCTCCTTCCTGTTCTTTATTAGGTAGTGACCAGAGAGGGTTAAGAAATTTTTTAAAGATTTGATTGCATTCCAGTAGTATTGAATCTCGGTGACCCAAAAAAGTCGAGTACGAGCCAATCGTCAAAGAAGGTTCAACAGGTTGAGAAAGCAATGATCAAACCTAAAAGGGAAAAAGAACAGAGCCCTAAAATTTCAATAGTGAACACATTCTCTCATCTCTGAAAGTGTGGAAAATCTTTTATGCACACAAAATTAGCATGCCCTTTTAATTTCAATATTATGTTATTTTGTTGGTAGTTATGTAGGCTTCCATCCTTGCATTAATGCAATCTTACTGGATCTTGCAGACAGTTTTTGCCACTGATTTGCATTCTCGTGGATTTCTTGCAATTGCCTAAGTCAGTTGGTGTTGATTTTCGCGCATCGTAAGTTGGTTTTCCCTGGATTGTCTGCTCCATCTGCTGCATCTTTGTTGCCGACCTTTGAACTTTTATGTAATATTTTTCCTCTTCTGTTTCCGCCACAAAAACACACGTTAAATAACTCATGTTTAACTCTCTCATTGACACGAACAGAGATGTGAGGATTGGATCTTTTGCTTTTGTTGATCATTCTTCCACTGTGTTTGGTTAAAAAGAACATAAAACATAGAGAAAACATATTAAACTTCCAGTTTCTTTGTTTTGATTTCCCTTGGTGGAAGGTGGAGGAGGAAAATAGGAATTGATTTCTCTGAGGATGTTCCACATCTTTTAAATGGGTTTGCAAGAGTGGCCTTAGCTTTGGTAATTTAGCTGATGATATTTTAAAAGGGTTTTTATCTTCTTACTTTCTCTTGACCAATATTTTTATGTTCTGCTGGAACTTAAATCAGAAATCGTGAAGCGTCAGGCTTATTAGTTTGATCTCTAGGTTCTTGAGAGAGAAAAATATCCTGGGCTTAATTACATGTTCATGTGTACTTAACGCAATCACAAACCTGTGATAAACAGCTTGCGAACTTCTATGCTTTAGAAATCTCTGATCCACGTTTATCTTTTGGGAGGATGAATAATTTGTGCTATAGACCTCTTATTTTGATGTCTCAGTGTATCTGATTGAACTTTAAAATGTGCAGGTGCTTTTGCCATAAAAAAACTATTGACATGGGCTACATCTGTTCTGTATGTTTGTCTATATTCTGTAAGCACCACAAGAAATGTTCAACCTGTGGGTGAGTGATTTTGATCTCTCAATTGTATTTTCATGATAATTTTTCCTGTTTCTTGAATAGCTTCTGTTCTGTTTCTCTAGTATGTATAATGACCAAAATGGATAAGGGTGTGTCTAGATAAACTTTTAGTTTCTACATTTTGTTAATTTAAAATTTTTGTCACTTTGATTTTTTAACTGAAAACATCTGAAAACTCTCTATATATCTCTCTCTCTCTCTCCTATATATATTAGAA
>JAGVVM010019701.1:0-52009 GCA_019149425.1 Psidium friedrichsthalianum
ACTCTAACATCTCCTTCCTATTCCTATATTAAGTAAGACAGAGAGGCTTAAGAAATGTTAAATTTGGTTACATCCCAGTAGTATTGAATCTTTGGTGACCCAAAAAAGTCGAGTACGAGCCAATCATCAAAGAAGGTTCAATAGGTTGAGAAAGCAATGATCAAACCTAAAAGGGAAAAGAACAGAGCCCTAATATTTCAATAGTGAACGCATTCTCTCATCTCTGAAAGTGAGAAAAAATCTTTTATGCACACAAAATTAGCATGCCCTTTAATTTCAATATTATGGTATTTTGTTGGTAGCTATGTAGGCTTCCATCTTTGCATTAATGCAATCTTACTGGATCTTGCAGACAGTTTTTGCCACTGATTTGCATTCTCGTGGATTTCTTGCAATTGCCTAAGTCAGTTGGTGTTGATTTCGCATCGTAAGTCTGTTTTCCCTGGATGGCTGCTCCATCTGCTGCATCTTTGTTGCCTACCTTTGAACTTTTATGTAATTTTTTTCCTCCTCTGTTTCTCCCACAAAAGTACACGTTAAATAACTCGTGTTTAACTCTCTCATTGACACGAACAGAGATGTGGGATTGGATCTTTTGCTTTTGTTGATCATTCTTCCACTGTGTTTGGTTAAAAAGGACATAAAACATAGAGAAAACATACTAAACTTCCAGTTTCTTTGTTTTGATTTCCCCTTGGTGGAAGGTGGATGGAGGAAAATAGGAATTGATTTCTCTGAGGATGCGCCGCATCTTTTAAATGGGTTTGCAAGAGTGAAAGGCCTTAGCTTTGGTAATTTAGCTGATGATATTTTAAATGGGTTTTTATCTTCTTACTCTCTCTCTTGACCAATCTTTTCATGTTCTGCTGGAACTTAAATCAGAAATCGTGATGCATCAGGCTTATTAGTTTGATCTCTAGGTTCTTGGAGAGAAAAATATCCTGGGCTTAATTACATGTTCATGTGTACTTAACGCAATCACATAACCTGTGATCCAGTTTGCGAACTTCTATGCTTTAGAAATCTCTGATCCACGTTTATCTTTTGGGAGGGATGAAAATTTGTGCTATAGACCTCTTATTTTTATGTCTCAGTGTATCTGATTGAACTTTAAAATGTGCAGGTGCTTTTGCCATAAAAAATATTGACATGGGCTACATCTATTCTGTATGTTTGTCTATATTCTGTAAGCACCACAAGAAATGTTCAACCTGTGGGTGAGTGATTTTGATCTCTCAATTGTATTTTCATGATAATTTTTCCTGTTTCTTGAATAGCTTTCTGTTCTGTTTCTCTAGTATGTATAATTGACCAAAATGGATAAGGGTGTGTCTAGATAAACTTTTAGTTTCTGCATTTTGTTTAATTTAAAATTTTGCGAGAGATCACTTTGATTTTTTTTAACTAACATCGGATAACTCTCTATATATCAATAGTAACACGTGAATTCACATATAAATTTTCATTTTTTTTTTTTGAATGTGGATAATATTTTACATAGCACCGTAATATTTTACTTTTTGACTTGGTCAAATAATAGTGGTGGGACCCAAAAAAAAAGAAAAGAAAAGATGACTCAAAGCTTTTATAAAGAGGAAGAGATCGGGACAGAGAGGAGACTAAGGGTTTCTCACGAGAAAAGAACAGAAGAAAGAAGAAAGGAAGAAAGAAAAAGAATGAAAGGGATTTCTCGCGTGTATAAGCCACATGCCTCGCCAAGCTCATCTCACTACGTGTCGCAAGGCTAGGTAAGTGCTCGTCCTCTTTATTTGACTAATTAGGATGTTTTCTGTTATTAGGATTCAAGTTCAATTTATAGAAAAATTAAGCTGGGAAGTCGATTTTGGAGTCGTTGAGCTGAAATTCTTTAGGGAAATGATGATTTAGGTTTGTTGTTGAACCATGAGACTTTACAGAACTCAATTTGGACTTATGGTTTGCCCGAAACATGATTTTCAATTCTGATGCTACAATACACGCGCATGAACAGTAGACTTCAGACCCATATCTTCATTTTTTTATTGTTATTTGAGGTCGACCATAATAAGAATTTTGTAGTGTATCGAATGAGTTTCGTTTGGACTATAAGATTGCATTAATCGGAGTTCGTTTGGACAAAATAAAAAGGTTTTTTCGCAAATAGGGCTGGAAAATATGAGTTTTTGGGTTTGTGATATCTTAAGGCCTGATTTTGGTGTCGCTTAGCTGCAAATATTGTAGGAAATGAACTTAAGGATGTTGCGGAGCTAATGCTTTTGACGATTCGTGAATCGAAGTTACGGTTTGTCCGAACGAAATTTTTAAAGTTAGCGCGCAGGTTGTTTGATGCGCGATTAGTGATTTTTTTTCCCGTAGACATCGAGTTATAGACGTTTATGTGTCGTTTAGTCAAGTCTTCCGTAGCGGAGTATTTCTACAGTCTTTAATGTCATTTTCTATTAATTTATTAGGATTTCAGGCTTTGCGGTTTGAGTTATATGTTGGATTTCGGCGTTTTTAAAGGTGAGTTGTGCATTTTCTTCTAAGGATTTTAAAAAATTCATGCTTTAAAGATGGATACGCGTATTATGATTTATTTTCTTGAAAAGGTAAAGAAATGTGATGTTTTCGAAGCATTATTTTTACATAAAACAGGATCAAGCTATTATGTCACGCCCCGCCCCTCTCGAGCGACCACGCGACAGAGCCTCCGATACACGAGCCTCGTCGGATGGCCAAACCAATTTACGATCGCCAGGAAAACATCGCAGCCAAACGACGGCATAATGAAACGCAAGCGAAAGCGTCTACTCAACTCCCGACAAACATACATGCGGTAGATAGGTAGATCGACAGTAGCCAATTCAAAGTTTAAACTCACAACCTGTTTATATACATGACTATTATATACAATATTCACACTCAAAAATGGTGCTCAAGTGCCATACCCCCAAAAACTAACAACCAACCCCCAAACCTAGTCCGACTCAACTCCGCTAATCCTCCGAAGACGGCAGCTCCTCAGGGTCAGACTCCTCAGGTTCCACAAACTCGGGCTCAGCAGCCAGCTGCTCCATATCATAAGGGTCCTCCTCATGGCTGTCAATTTCCATCGGCCAATGCTCGTCGGGCACCACCTCCATGGGATCTGGATTGATCACCTCTCCCCCAAAATTCACTGGCTCAACTACTCCAAACTCATCCTCGCTCTGCACGTCCACATCCATACCGATGATAGGTCCCTGGAAATCTAAACCTCGCCTCTCATACCATGCCTCAAACCTGAGAGGCTCCAAAAAGTGGGTACCCTCGTCAACCCACACTAGACTCTCTACACGCCTATACAATACATTATCGGGTCCGGGATAAAAAGATTCCCACTTCTCAATCTCCTTTGGCTCCCCAAAAAGTACGCCAAATTCTCCATCACGATCGCGGATCTGTAATGGCGATCAGCCTCAAGTGAGTCTATATACTCAGTGAGTAAACATACAGCCAAAATATAGGCATGCTCATGCGAATAGAATTCCACATGCGAAATACGAACAGATACCACATACCACGTCGGACTCATTTATTATCGTCAATCAATACATGCAATTCAATGTCAAGACTAGACATCTGATAGGCACAGATAACTTTCTCAGAATTACTATGATTCGTTCTCATTTCATAAGATTCTCTTGCCCACACATAAAGCGCCACAGGCCGTGCCTCGAACCCACGCATAAAGCGTTCACAGGCTGGCATCTTATCTCTCCAGCTGCCCCGTGCCGTGCACGCTCAGGCGCCCTCGGCAAGCGAAGAGACTGCAAGACGGAACTACGACACCGCCCGTTCTCGTACCAATCGCATTGGTCGAGCCATTCTCACCCGTATCGCTCCAATTCTCGCACCAATACGTCGGGCCGAGCCAGCCTCACCCTTGTCTCTCCCGATTCCCAAGCCAGTCCCGTCGGCCGGCACGAACCCAATCTCATTTCAAAAGACTTGCCAAATTCATATGTCGTGCCAAACAACTCAGGATGCTCATTCAATGTATCTCAAATGCACATATTCAGGCGCGACATACATCAATCACGCGATCACACGATCTCTGCAGGTCAGTCACACACAATTGCCAATGTATTTACCAAGCAACAGGCAAACTCAGTGTTATACTCCCAACTTTTTATCACTCATGGAAATCAACTTTAATTCAGAGAAATCCCATCTCTATTAACATCAAACATGTACACAAGGCAGCCCTCATGGTCTCCCAAGCACACGGTTTTAATCAAGTTATTCATCACACACACGGTTTGCTCATGCTTTGGCAAATACTCTTGTTTTCTTAGATTGAACTCAATCAAATCACTTGAATTTCACTCACACACTCATGCACATATTCGGTCATCCAAAGCAATTCACCAATTTCAGATTTAATGCCCAGATACCCATAGCAACTCAGCACAAAAACTGACTGAAAATTTCAGCAAGAACAAGCCACAACAGAACTGGTTTTCAAGTATTGGTTCACCGAAAATTGAGCAGCATCACATTACAATCTAGCCATCAATTCCTCACACTAACTCAGCTCATTTAAGCCTATGCATTACACGAACAAGTACAGCAACTGCAGAACAGAAAACTCATCAAAACCGGTAATGACTCAACCGAATTCAACCCAGCAATTAGCCTAGAAAACTCAACCAATCTCCCATCTAGTAATCACAACAACCCTCCTCAATTATTCTACACAGAGCCTAGAATGTTTTACTCACAATTTTGGAGCTTGGACTGTCCCAAAATGGGAGAAAACTCGGCTGAGCTGAACTGGTGCACCGGCGGGCAAACCTGCACCGAGAGAGAGACTGAGCTGAACGGAAAAGATGGGGTGGTTCCGAGAGGGAAGGTGCTGTCCACAGTGTCGAGGAGAGGCTGAGGACGTTGCTAGGGGTGGTGGTGGTCCGGTGAGGGCCGGTGGTGGCCGAAAATGGCGACAAACACCCAAAACAACACAAATGAAAACCGGTCAGCACAGGGGGTCACTTTGATTCGAAACTGGGAAATATGTAGGAGATTTTTGCATGATCCGTTTTCATAATATCAAAGCTCAATGTAATTTTCAAATCCTACTCAAATTGGGCAGCATGTACTCTCAATCTAACCACCTAATAATCTCACACAAATCAGCATTATATCACCTAAACAGGCCACATAATTGAGCACAAAATTCTGCCCAATTCTGCTCACTCATACACGGAAAAAGCCGGTACTAATTCAGCCGGGTTTAACTAAACTAAACAGTCCCAAATCTAATCCAATTCACAAACCAAAAGTTTACATATATTCTACAACAAGTCTAGAACGTTTACTCACCTCAACAAGCTGGAAAGTCCACGAACAGAGTTGGAATAGAAGCCGAAACAGAAGAAGTAAACAGCTTCGCGCACCTCTCGCTCCAACTGAAATTTCGAGAGTTCTAGAGCTGATCTTGGGGTGATTTTTGATTTAAAATTTCAAGGAGACAAGACGAAGAAACTTACTGTTGGTCGGAAATTGAACCGACGAGTGGAAGGCCGCGAAAATGGAGAAACACTATCGAAACAGCAGCAGAAAGCCGAACTGAGGAGGGCTGACTTTGATTCGGTACTGTGATTTATGTAGGAGGCTTTTGGGTGATCCGCTTGAAGATTATCGAAGCTTAGGGTCTTATGAGTACACAGCCGAAAACGGTGCGCGATTCGGAGTTCAGAGGCCCGAACGAGTCGTTTTCCTCCGGACGCGCGCTGGAACCCGAGAGAGAGCGAGAGAGAGAATAGAGAGAGAGGAGTGAGCGGCAGCAAGGGAGCAGAATCAGGGGCTCCTCCACGTGAATTTTACTTCAATTGAAGAGAGAGAGCAGCCATTGGCTAGCCAAGGCTTGCTCTCCAAGCACACAAAGCTTGGTGAGCAAGCTTGGCCCCAAAAGTCAATTTGATGTCCAATGAAAGCTTGCCAAATCCAATGTGGGCCATGCTTGCCAAAAAGTCAATTGAGTGACCAATGAGAGGATACCAAGTGGCAGCTTAGGTGGAATTAAATAAATTAAATTTTAATCGCGAAGGAACGGGACCCGGCGACTCGACCGGTAGAGCGAATTTTTGAAAATTGCAAATTTGCAGTCAAAACGAAGCAGACGACTAGACGATCTCAAATCTAGTGTCTAATCTCTCCAAAAACTCACTGATTAATTTCTAAGGAACTGAGAGCGAACCGAGGGCAAAATGGTTATTTTCACTTATCACTTCCTTCGCGACTCTCCAAGTTAATTCCAACACTCTGAAGTCCAGTACGATGTCCAATTCATTTATTGCGAAGCCCTGAGACCTTCGACTGTCCTACGTCAGAAATCCGTTTCGTGGCCACATTCATTGACTCGTGACTTTAGCAAATGCTCAGGCCAACGGGCAGCGGATAGGAGATACGCGTATCAACCATCAGGTCCACGTACTTTAAATCCTAAATCGCCCTTCCCTTTTGGTTAGCCATCCCGAGGTGATCAATCTCGACTGAGATCCGACTAGAGTGCGAGCAATGAAATATATCCATTCTATTTAGATATCTGAGAAAGGATCGAAAATTCAGGGCGTTACATATTACTACCCATTTGATTGTTGAATGATGGTTTATATTGAGACTGAAATGCCGTTTTGAGGAATATGTTTTGAGGAAAGCCATGGATTCGGCTTGTGAATATGAATTGTTGTGATTTTCTAAATTTGGTTTGTGAAACTGAATTGTTGTGATTTTTCTGGATTTGGTATTGTGATTTATGCTCATATCCCTATTATTAGAACTCACTGAGGTGGGGGTAGTATGCATACTGTAAAGACGTCATTGAGCCGAACCACCGGCTAAAATAGGTGGTAGACCTAACCAAGAGGGGTAAACTTGGTCACCTTGTCACAGCGTTAAATGTTACCATAGTTGGGGATGAGTACGAGATTATTCGATGGATAGACCATCGAAAGTTTATTTAATGAGATTAATCAATGGATTAAACCATTGATGATTTGTTGTTATTCTAAATTGATATTTGATTTACTTGATAAATGCATAGTAATTTCTCGATCCACTTAGAAGAGATTGTACTTCTCACTGAGCTGTGGTTGCTCACCCTTTTATTTCAAACGTCTTTCAGGTACATCGACAGGTCGCAAATAGGATCGAGCAAACATTAGCCGCGGGACTTTTTGGGATAGTTGGGGTGCATGTATGTTTTTTGAAAAAGTTTATATAGTTGGTGAGTTTTCAAGCTTGAAATGAAAAGATATGTGTGTATATCTTTGTTTGATAGATGAGCCATGAAGATTGTGAATATGGGACCTTTTATCAAATATATATGATAGATATATATATATATATATATATATGAATATCAGGTTGTTGCTCGAATTTCATTTGAGGCTGCGTCTTTTGACTGAAAAGGGCGGCCGTGTCATGCCCGTTTTTCTTAAAGGATCAGGGTGTGACAGCAACTGTAGCCAATTACTTACTCATGGTAGTGTAAAGACTTGAATTGACCATCTCCTGAGTATGATGGCCCCCATTGTCCTCCCATAAGAGGCAACTTGATTAGGGTATGGTGTTTTCTTTCCTGTGCTCGCAAATGTCGATGGACATTTCTTATAGTTTAGCTTTCCAGTTTGTCTTTTACGGTCAATATAATAGAGCTTTTTTTATTTTATTTTATGCAGATCTGTTTTTGGTCAGCCCCAATCAGACGCTGCCTCAGAACCTAACAAGAAAAGAAAGACTGGAGATGTATAAGCTCCGCAGCTTACATGCTTGTGGTTTCATCCATGAAGTCTCTGCTTGGTGAGAATCCTCTGATTCATGATCATAAACTTGCCACGGTTAGCACACACACACACTGTTTGTTTCAAGGAATGAAACAAACTAAATTCGAAATGTTGGGTACTGGTTTCTGACACTTGCCTAGGACTAGGACCTACTATTGGTGACCTGACTAGAATGCATGTACCAGGTTTAAAAAGTTACTCTCACTTTGATAGTATAGAACTTTGACAGGCCAACTAAATTTTTGTCAGACCAGCATACAAGTCTTAGATTTTGCTCGCTGCAAGTAGGCTCGTATCCGCATTTGAAGGCTTGTGGATGAAAAGTGGTCTGATTATGGCTTAAAGAGCAATGTGAGCTTCAACTGCAGTGACATGCCTGGCAATTAGTGAAATACCGAACATGTTACATGGAGCGACGACTAATTTAAGCGAAAGGATGATTTTTTGTTTACCCCTCTGTAGTCTTTCTCGCTGAACTAATGTTGTAGCAATGGGGGTTTTCTGGTCCCTGCCGTTGAGTTTTTCTTGTGGAACTAAATATTTGTATACTATATCATATGATTCCTAAGGATTGCGATTATTTATCTCTTATGATATTTAGCTCTCAACGCTTTAGAATTGAGATTTGATTAAAAAAAAAGAAAGTAAAATGACAAAATCAGTCGACGCAACTCGAAGGTAAAAGCCACGAGTACAAATGTCCTTTTTTAGGCTTATGTTGCTCTTTGGAATTTGTCTTTTGCATGAGTTAGCTCTTGGAGATATATTTTTCGTGTCACTTTATCCTCCACTGTCATAAACATTTGTTCCTTGAGCATCTTTGCCCTCCTTTCTAGGGGAGGTCGGTTTCTGGTCTAGTTCCCAAGCTGTCTAGTAGAATCGGTAAATTATTAGTAGGGGTGAGCAGCACGGACTGTAATTTCAATATATTAATCAAAATTAGGTGTACATTTAAGAAAAAAAATTAATTGGTCCAGTTCTCCCTTGGAATTGGGAACTGGACAAAAAATCCTTGGATGGAACCAGAATCAGTCTGGGCGGCTCTCGATGTGGTTGGTCTGTCTTACTTATCCCAGCTCCTTTCCAATATCTTGTGCTTTAAGGACCGAGTGAATTTCAACTAAAGAAGAAAAAAAAAAAACAGCGGTAAGGATTAGGACAAATGCAAGCACTAAAACTAAAGAGGGCAAGGTGACCATGTCCCTACTGTTTTTGTCTGAAAGTTACAAAACAATTTCCTAATTTGCAACTTCCAGACGTCCACAAAGACTAAAGAAAGTCACAGTTGAGTCAGTCACTCGACTTTCAAATTTGTCATTGTTGGTTCCCCTGCATTTACATGCAGCAGAAGGGGTTGACTTCAGCTGATTTTGGACCATTATAAAGGAATTCGCATGCTTCAATAATGATAATGACGACGACGACGACGACAACCTCAAGAAATTACCTAGTGACAGGGGATTGCGGGCACAAGGTCTAATGGTGAAAAGGGCAATAACAACCATGAATTAGGAATCCAATGATTTCTAGTTTAGGTATAAATGCCCCCCCGAAGGTGAGTGCCTGGTACCTTCTCTAGACACTGATATCGCATTAACAGCGTTCATCTAGAAAATATTCTCTGCAAGCCGCTTTGATCGCTATACTAATGAGAGGATGGACGATTTCTCGAATGCGAATGTTATCAAGGTCGGTTTCGAAGAATCTTGCTCCAGCAAATATCAGAATCTGAAATACAAGAGAGAGCAATTCTCTTCTCCCTCTAATGCTCGACTTCTGGCTCTTCAGGCTCTCTATCCTCTCTTATTCTGTTTTAGCATCAATGACAAGGTCCACTGTTCTATGGAAAAGAGTACCAGAGAAAGCTTCTCCTGCGATCGCCCGAGTGTGAGCAAAACCAGGAGATAGGGCTTCGCTTTTGAGTGGACGAGGGTCTGCGAACTAAGTCGAAACTGAAGATTGAGGCCGATTACAGTTTCATTTTGGGGCTTCTTCTGTGGACAAACCCCTAAAATCCGAAGCGTTTGGACACTGCTTCATTAATATGTGGGGAAATTCCCAAGAGATGAGGCTTCCTAGATAGTGAGCTATCAATTGTTATTACTGTCTTGTTTCGTCCATCATTCCTCAAGCACCGCAGACAAAAGTATACAGAGTGTCACTTTTGGGAATTATGGATAGAATGGAACTTGCATCAGCTGTTAACTCTATTTTCACCAAGTGCACAAGATGTTGCCTTGCAAAACAAGCAAAGTGTTTCATACTCTAGATTCTTGTGTTTACAACGGTGCCAGTCCATCAGATGAGTTGCGGTACTTGGGGTCGCATCACTTGCAACACTTTGGATAGCACACCGTGCAGTGACAAAGACACGTGAAATGCCCATCAAAACTGAAAAATTATAGCTATGATGTGATCTCGCAACTAAATTATAGCTATGTAGAGGTCGATGGCTCATGAGGAGAACTTGAAGCAGAAGATTTGACTGGTAGTGGCTAGAGAGCGAGTCAATCTTGAGAGACTAACAACGGATGTTGAAGAGAAGATTAGTAAGTGTTTGTAGAAATGGACAAGAGTAATCTGCTTCGCTTGACATAGTCTTGTTGAAAAGATCCAGATCTAACAAGTTCTTTTTCGCCTATGACAAGCATCCATGGTAACAGTAAGCTGCTCCTTTACCAGAAGCTTTTAGGCAAATGTGAAAAGAAATTGACACACCCATTAGATGGTCCTGCAATAACCTCAGGTTTTTGTGACGATCTTCGAGCGTACCTCTGATCATATCATGGGCAATGCGCCTTGCTTGATAGCATTTAATCCTTGGAACAGCCGACCCATACTTCAACTTCAAATCTTCCTCTACCATCTTTGCAGAAATGTAGGATTCAACATAAACATCGGTAGCTAATCTTTGGCAATCCATTCTGTCGTGACTCAACTCGATAACGATAGACATCCTCCCCTTTGAGAAGACGTGTGGCCCTATGGATACTTAAGTCTGCCAAAGAAACGAAAGAGTCTGATATAATGCACAAATAGATTTAGTCATCGAAATAGTTTTTGAGCATAACTGATACGTTTTCTCCCACGTGCTCTGATGATGTGTGTATTAAACATCTATTTCGATTATATTTGATATTTTTGGGCAGATATTTGAATAAATATAGTGGAATTTATTTTTTTTTTGGGTAAAGTATATAGTGGAATTTATTTGGTTTTATGCATTGTGATTAGGTGATGGTGAATGATGCAATCGTGAAGATTTTGGATGCAAAGCTGGTGCAGAATTTGGAGATATGATTTGGCCACTAATTTCCATATTATTCAGATTTGATTTTGGAGGATCTTTGTACTTAATTAGAACTCTTAATTAGGGATATTGCGGAGAAGTTTTTATTTTCTTTTTCTCTCTTTCCATGTTGGAGAGAATTTCTTTTTTTAGACTTCTTCTTATAGTTTAAGGGGCTGAACGTAAGAACCAGGACAGATCTTACGTCAAGAAATTGCGAAGCATATTATTTTTTTCTCTTTTGCGCACTTTGAAGCCATGCGTGGCTAACTTCTCTTTAATCTAGCAAAGGTTTATCAAGGTTCAAGTTCCTTCAAGTTGTGAGATCTAAACTTAACTCTCCTTCTTAATTTCTGCAGTATTTGTGTATTCTTGTTTTATTGTTTATTATTGCTTTGTTAGTTGTTACAATAAGAGCTCGTTGTGCAATTGACAGGGTGATGATTTGCCAATTGAAACATCCAAATCCGTAATTGTTTAGGTGTTTTAATAATAGTGGCAGATAATATAACTTGATTAAAACCAGATTTTCAGGTTATATTATGAGAATATATGGGCTAGCTTGAATAAGTTATGCGTGTGATTTATTGGCTAGGGTTGGGTTTTTCTCGTTTACATGCTATTAGCGAATTGAATCCTTGGTGCGTGTCGGGGTATTCGTTAATAAGGGATTAATCATAGGCGCGTGTCTGGTTAATCTAATATTAAGGAAAGATTAGGTTGTTAGAAGCGTTTCAACAACCGTAACCAGTCTATTGTAGTGTTTGAGATTATTCTTTTGATTCAATGATCAACTTTCGAACTTGAATGAGATTACCTTTGCTAGACGTTGCATAATCTGATTTATTATTATTATTATTTTTGTTCGCTTATTTATTTTAGTTACATTTTGCATAAACCTTCCCCATTTTAATTCATTATTATTGTTTACTTGGTTTTCAAAGGATTAGCAATTTGTCAGTCTCTGTGGATTCGACTCTACTCACCCTAAGTACAATTTATTTGTAATATAAAGAGTAGGAATTAATTTTGGTGGATTCGACACCCATCATGCTCCTTTAGCTATCAAATAGTTTTTGAGCATTTTCAAAAAATAGTGGTATAGTAGTTATTACATTAAGTTATCATATAGCATATCATATTATTCAGCTGTATACATACTTAAACGATACAAATAAATTTAATCATCGAAACCCATCCATGAAGTATATATTAACTAAACATAAATTTGGACAGATTACACTTGCAAATCTGACTAATTCATATAACACTATAAAACATCTTATAGTGCATATGCACTAAACCACTTTGTTTCGTTTGAAAGCACACGAGATGTGCATATATCTAGACATATCAGTTACATGACGTGTTTCGTAAAAACAACTGCATAATCCTACATAGTTTTTTCGGTAACTTCAGCTCATCCAAGGAGAATCGCCTAAGTGAATTGGACTATTTATCTTTTAATTACATGACATCCATCTCATAAGTTTGGAGTGCGTATATACACACACCTATACAATTCTTGAGTCCATGCTAGAACTTGTGAATAGTTCCATAAAATCGGATGGAATCATGTTGGAATAAATATTGATGTTGCTTGACTTATCGATAGAACTATAATGAAACTTGTAGATAGTTTTATAAAATCAGAGGCTTCTGCACTGTCAACTGGATTAATCAACGAGGTCTGAGTTGAGCTTGTGATTTGATCAGTAGAGCCCAATGCTCTCGCATCATGTAGTGGAGCTACACTGCTCGTCACCACCGGCAAGGGACAGCGACGCGGTGGTTGCTTGGTCCTTTGTCCTTGTGCTGATTGGTGTGCCACTAACACGTGAAAGCTAGAGGAAGCAGGCAGGCCCTTGTCATGGCCCAAAAAAACAA
Source organism: Psidium friedrichsthalianum (assembly GCA_019149425.1). Taxonomy (NCBI): domain Eukaryota; kingdom Viridiplantae; phylum Streptophyta; class Magnoliopsida; order Myrtales; family Myrtaceae; genus Psidium; species Psidium friedrichsthalianum. The sequence continues at coordinate 12,982 of JAGVVM010019701.1, forward strand.
ATTAGCTATTTTGGTTGCTGCATAAGCACTTGCTGCCTCGTCAATCTCAAGTTGTTAAGAAATTTGAAATGGCTGCGTTGATTTTTCTCACTCAAAATGGAGATCATGATGGGCAGAATTTGATAATATTTTAAGCAAATTTTACGGTTTGATTACTGCTTGAAAGCTTAACGGTTTGATTACATGTACACCGTTCGAGTTAGTACATACTAACACATGATTTAAATGCACATTCTTTACAAAATTTTTGTGGTGATATAACTAACTTTGGTAGCGGTTTTTGCTTTCACCAACTGAATGTGATAGCTAATGACACAAAAATATGATTTGATAGCTAACCCCCTAAATAAGAACGCAAATTAGAAGGTGGAATACAAGACTAGTCGTGTACTTTCTCAATATTGTCATCCATGTAACATGAATGTCGACCCCTGTTTGGGACTTGAATATAGGATAATAATCCTGATCACATTTCTATTAATGAATTCAATCAAGAATGCTAGATAAGAAAAAAATGGAAAAGGGCTTTTCTAGGGGACCTGGTGGAATAGTCATGTCATGGATGCATTAATGAATTCCACTCGAAACTTCACTTCGAACTGACCAAAAGGGAAGGGCTATCTAGGAAAATACGTACGTGGACCAATTGGTCGATACGCGTAACTCCTAACAGCCACCCGTTAGTTTGAGAATTTCATTATAGCTGCTATCTTATGAATTTGGCCACGAATTGAGTTCCGAATAGGATAATCGATTTTCAAGAGCGTTGCAGTTGCTAAATTTGGATATTGACGAGGAAGGTTCGGAAATTGATAGTTTGGACTCGGAGTGCCGAGAAGGAAGGCAAAAATTAGAAATTTCTGTCGAGTCCCCGATTTGCTCTAGATTCAGTGGCTAGGGTGTGAGATGAATTTTAGCGAAGTCAGAAAAATTTTCCGAGATCATCTCGAGTCATTTTCCCTTCGCGATTGAGCCAAAATAACACCGATTCAGTCCCAATCAGTCCCGTTTTGGCACGAATTTTGAGGATTGACTAGTCAAACTTGCTCTCCAAGTTTTGACCAGATTGGATAAGCTTTGACCAACTTTTGGTCAAATCGATGAATAGTAACCGAGATATTTTATTATTTAATTATATTTTTATTTTATTTTTTTTAAAATATTGGGTTCTTTCTCTTCTTCTTCTTCATCATTCACGGCAGAACCCTCACCCCCTCACTATTCCACCATAGAAACCACTTTTTCTCTCTTTTCTCTCCCTCTCATTTGGCTCCAAATTCTGGCTGCAGACTTCAACCGGCCACTGACAAAAATCGGTAAGTTGGATTCTCGCAATTTTTGGATATGTTGTAGTTCAATGTCTTACGGTTCTAACCCAACTTGAATCGCCTCAATCCGAGGTCGTTTGACCCTTCAAATGTATTTTCTCGTATCAGTCGACGAAACTGTTTTCTGGGTGCCGAATTTCTGTTTTGGTTCTAATTGATATATGTCGACCCCGGCTGCCCTTAGATCTCATTTCCATGTCAAATATGTGATTTCTAGTTCGTTTTGGTGTCGGTTCAGCCCCCTCACAGCCCCGGTTCTCGCTGGTTTAGCCGTTCTCTTCCCTTGCCGCCGTGCGTCGCCGCCGGTCTCGATTGTCTGTTGTCCTTCGCCTTTCAGCTTGTTTCCACAGCTTGTCAAGCTTTCTTTTGGTAAGTCGCATCCTTAATCTCGTGTAGGATGTCAGATATTGCCTGGATTAGCTCTAGGACGCGATACGGGGTAGATCGCTTGAGGAAAATTGACTGACTTTGAGATATTTGTGTATATAGTGGCTGTTGAGACTTATAGTGCGCTGGACGCACTTGAATTGTGGCTGTTTCTGAATAAATAATTCTGTCTTTGAGTGCGATTGTGGGCCCCGCGGTGTCTGGAGCTTGAGAAATGAGAAATTTGATCAATCGGGGATCAAATGGACCCAATTCGGAAGTGAGGGTGTCAATTGCGACACTTTAGAAGTTTTGAACGATACTGGTGATGAGATTTGAGGACCGTCCTTGTGAGCTTAGAAAGGGTTCACGTGATGTCGTGGGCCCAATTGACGGTTCAAAGTGAGAAAGGACAGGATAGCTAATCTCTGATGCAATTGCGTTTGCTAGCCAAAAATGATCGGCTTAGATGCTTTATTGAGTCGAGATTATATATTCGAACTGCTTGGCTTGAATTGTGTATGAGTCATTTGATGACATTACATTTGAATTATCTGCCTGATTATGCCGTTTGATTTATCGAACGCAATTGGAATTGCTTGATGAGAATGGTGTCTCATAATGATGGCACGGCAGATAATGTTGTGAGAAATGAAACCCTGAGGCGGTACCATTACGCGGGGTAATTGATGAAGAAATGAGGGTGCCGACCTGAGGCGGTACTATTACGCGGGTCGAGGCACGGGTGCCAGTCTGAGGCGGTACTATTACGCGGGCTGAGGCACGGGTACCAACCTGAGGCGGTATTATTACGCGGGTTGAGTACGGACCTGAGGCGGTTTCATTACGCGGGTCCTGAGGATTAATGAGGCAAGAGTTGAGACTGAAAAATGGCATACACATGCATTTGAACTTGCTATCTGAAATTGAGACTATTTTATTTGTATTCTTGGCCCATGAGGGCAAGTAAACTATTGACTGCTATCCTCTGCATGTGATATTGTTTGGGTACACGTGTTTGTGATTACTTTGTGATTGCTTACTGGAGTTGGGTCTAGGGATATTTGGTATCCTGAGAGGGATTTAGGGTGAACTTGCTGAGATTAGTTCTCATGGGTGATTTCCCCATTTTTCAGACCCCAGACCGCCGCAGTGAATGCGATCCTAGTAAGGTAGGGGATCGAGTTGGATATTGAGTCGGAAACTCAGCTTTTTCTTGGATCGGATGGTGGGGCGGATGCTTGATGAGCACAGTTGGAGTTGAAGCCCTTTTGTAGAAATTTGTATGGTTTGCTTGTAGTCGAAGATAGAAATTGCCGACCTAAGCCCTTTTTGTTAAAGGTCGAGCTATAAGATGTCAAAGGACGACATGAATTTTGATTTGTGCATATTTGATGTCGCCCAACCGATGTATATAAATATGATGTAATATAAGGAGTGGTTTGATGTAAATTAGATTGGTTGGTCTCTCTATCTATCCCTTTCTGTGCATGAAGTTGAAGGAGCTCGTTTCCGTTGCCTAAGGAACTCTGAGATCGTTTGGACAACGACGAGTATCCTGGGCCGTCGTTCCTGTTATCCAATCGATCGTACAGGTAATAGGGATGTCGCGTGGCTCGCCGGGTTCGGGGCGTGACATCCCCGTTCGATTTGGTATCAGAGCAAGGTCAGCTCGATCTGGTATTTATTCGAGGTTTGGAGTGATAAGGATGTTGAATCTTGGGGTAGTCAATTAGAGAGACCATAAGCTTAAGCTAGATTGTGGCGCGTCCGCATGTTATTGCTTGGCGCATGTGCTTGTTCAGTTGATTGTTTGGTCTAGCCTGCCTTTAATGCTATTGATATATAGCTGTTGATCTGTTGCCTAGTTTGGTAAGCTGTGTAGTTGGATTAAGTCTGATTCCCTGGTGGGATTATATCAGGTTTGAGTGAAAAGTTTTGGAATCATGAACAATCGAGGCGGTAGAGGACGTGGTAGACGCGCTAGAGCGCCTGAGCAGCAGGCAGAGCCTGAGCAGCAGGCAGGTGCCGCCGAGGGCCCAAGAGTTGCCCGAGCTGCTCAAGGCCAAAGAGCTGCAGTGCATCCGAGAATGGAAGGATTTATGAAGGCCCTAGAGGAAATGGGAAATTTGATGGGCAGACAGGCAGAAGAAAGGACTGCTGAGCTCGCCCAGGCCGCTGAAGCTGCAGTAGCAGCGATGAATATGAACATTGGTGGGGGAGTTGGAGCTCGACAGATGCATCAAGTAGTCGAGCAATTCTTAAAGCTGAAGCCGCCAAAATTTAATGGGAATGGAGGACCTGAAGCTGCATCTTTTTGGATTGAGGAGCTAGAGAAAGCTTATGCTTTATTGGGGTGCAATGAGGAAGAAAAGGTCACATTGGCGGTTTACCAGCTGCAAGGTACCGCTAGTGATTGGTGGAAAGCGACTCAAGGGAGAGTATTTCCTGAAGGAGTAGGACAGAATTGGGCGACCTTCTGTGAGGCGTTCAATGGGAAGTATTTCTCAGAGGCCGCACAGGAAAGAAAGATGGAAGAATTTATGCGACTTCGCCAAGGTCAGAGGAGTGTGGATCAGTACGAAGCGGAGTTCGCAAGATTGTCAAGATTCGCTCAAAGAATGATAGAGAATCCCTGGGATAAGGCTAGAAGGTTCCGTGACGGTTTGAAGCCGGAACTCCGTAGCCAACTAATCCCAACTGGTTTAAGGGATTATGGTACGATCTATGAGAGGGCACAAGAGATAGAAAGGGACATAATAGAAAGAGCGACCGCATCTGGATCGCGGTTTACGCCTGGCAGGGACAACAGGAGCCTTGGAAAAAGACCAATGGTAATAGACAATCGAAGATTTGTCCCTCCTGCCCGAGGAAATTTGAGGAAGCCGAACTATTTGTCAGGATTGTTATGTCGAGAGTGTGGACGGAGGCATGTGAGTGGTCCATGCCCGATCAGAACAGGGGCATGTTTCAAGTGTGGAAAGATGGGGCATCAAGCAAGGTTCTGTCAGCAGAGAGCCCCTGGACCTCAGTTTCAGCCGCCTAGACTCCAGGGAGGACCTCAAATTGGAACAGTTCCTCAAGGAAACCAGAATCGACCTCCCGCCCAAGGACGAGTGTATGCTGTGGCGCGAAAGGACGCAGAGAATGCGCCCGGCGTGATCACAGGTACCGTTTCTCTCTGTGACCATGCTGCATATGCTTTATTTGACCCTGGAGCGTCGCATTCGTTTATATCTGAGCAGTTTGTGAAGTTGGCTGGTGTTGAAATGAGACCATTAGAAGTGTTATTGCATGTGGTGACTCCATTGAAGGATACTGTGATTGCTCTGTTTGGTTGTCCTGCATGTAAGATTGTGTGTGATGGTAGAGAAGAGTTGATTGATTTGGTAGTACTGCCCATGTATGATTTTGATGTGATAATTGGTATGGATTGGCTAGTTAAGCATGGTGCAGTTATTGATTGTGGTAGTAGGGTGATTCAACTTAATCCAGTGGGTCACCCTAGATATGAAATTTTAGGGAACCGAGGTGGAACCTCGATCCCTTGGATATCGTCAATTGAAGCGACTAAGTTGATGGATGAAGGGTGTCCTGGATTCCTAGCTTCGGTAATGGATTCGTCAGTTAAAGAAGTGAAGCTTGAGGATGTACCAATAGTATGTGAATTTCCAGATGTTTTTCCTCAAGAGTTGCCAGGATTGCCACCGGAAAGGGAAGTAGAGTTCGTGATCGAATTAGCCCCTGGAACGGAGCCGATTTCGAAAGCACCTTATAGGATGGCGTTATCAGAGTTGAAGGAGTTAAAGGTGCAACTGCAAGAATTATTGGACAAAGGATTTATTCGTCCAAGTGCTTCGCCATGGGGTGCACCAGTGTTGTTTGTAAGGAAGAAGGATGGGACATTGCGTTTATGCATTGACTATCGGCAGTTGAACCAAGTGACTGTTAAGAATAAGTATCCACTGCCAAGGATCGATGATCTGTTTGATCAGTTGCAGGGAGCGTCAGTATTTTCAAAGGTTGATTTGAGGACAGGTTATCACCAGTTAAGGATCAAGAAGGAGGATGTGCCAAAGACGGCATTCAGGACAAGATACGGGCATTATGAATTTACGGTCATGCCCTTTGGATTGACGAATGCTCCAGCCGCTTTCATGGATATGATGAATCGGGTATTCAAGGAGTTTTTGGACCAGTTCGTCATTGTGTTCATTGACGATATTTTGATATACTCCAAAAGCTCTGAGGACCATGAGTTGCATTTGGATATTGTTTTACGGACCCTAAGAGAGCACTCGCTTTATGCCAAGTTTAGTAAATGTGAGTTTTGGCTTAATCGAGTGGCGTTCCTTGGACATGTTATTTCTGGCGAAGGAATCTCAGTGGACCCATCGAAGATCGAGGCAGTTGAGAAGTGGCCAAGGCCGACATCAGTCACAGAAGTAAGAAGCTTTCTGGGGTTAGCAGGTTATTACAGACGCTTCGTGGAAAGGTTTTCCGCGATAGCAACTCCTCTAACGCACTTGTTAAAAAGGAAACGAAGTTCAAGTGGACGGATAAATGCGAGGAGAGTTTTCAGGAGCTTAAGTATAAGCTGACGACCGCACCGGTGTTGACAATTCCGTCAGGATCTGGAGGATTTGAAATTTATAGTGACGCTTCGTTAAAGGGACTTGGATGTGTCTTGATGCAGTATGGACGAGTAGTAGCATATGCATCTCGACAATTAAGGCCTCACGAGATGAATTATCCGACGCACGATTTGGAACTCGCAGCAGTTGTGTTTGCGTTGAAGATATGGAGGCATTATCTGGTGGGGGAAAAGTTTCAGATTTACACGGATCATCAGAGTTTGAAATATTTGTTTTCGCAAAAAGAATTGAATATGAGACAACGTCGGTGGATGGAGCTATTGAAGGATTATGATTGCGAAATTTTGTATCACCCAGGAAAGGCAAACCGAGTTGCGGATGCTCTTAGTAGAAAATCAAGCATCGCGCAGATGATAGTCAAGGAATGGACCCTACTAAAAGAAGTAAGAGACTCGGAATTCAAAATAGAGATAGGAAATCTCTCGAGTCTAATGGCCACGTTAAGAATCGAACCGAGAATTCAGGCAAGAATTAAGGAACTACAGCCTACGGACCCTGAACTTCAAAAGGTATTGGCGATGGATGTAGCCAAGAGAAAGCCTGAGTTCCAAGTCATGGAAGATGGGATTTTGAAGTTTCGTGGACGGCTCTGCGTACCAAATGATGCTGAATTAAAAGAAGCAATTCTATCTGAGGCTCATCGAAGCAGTTATAGTATCCACCCTGGTAGCACAAAGATGTATCAGAATCTACGTCAACACTATTGGTGGAATGGAATGAAAGTGGATGTAGCCAAGTATGTGGCTAAGTGTTTGACGTGTCAACAAGTAAAAGCACAGCATTGTAAGCCTGGTGGATTGCTCCAACCCTTAGAGATCCCAGAATGGAAATGGGAGCATGTCACGATGGACTTCGTGACGGGTTTACCCAGGAGTCAGCGAGGTAATGACTCAATATGGGTTGTGATCGATAGATTGACCAAGTCGGCTCATTTTATAGCTGTGCGAAAGGACCTCGCTTTGGAAAAGTTGGCAGAACTGTATGTGCGCCAAGTGGTTCGCCTACATGGTGTTCCAGTGTCAATCACGTCCGATCGTGATCCAAGGTTTACGGCGACCTTCTGGAAGGGTCTGCAGACAGCGTTGGGATCAGAACTGAAATTTAGTACGGCGTATCATCCGCAAACTGATGGACAGACAGAAAGGACGATTCAGACGCTTGAGGACATGTTGCGAGCGTGCGTCATAGATTTTAAAGGCGGATGGGAAGACCAGTTGCATTTGGTGGAATTTGCGTATAACAACAGCTATCAACAGAGCTTAAAAATGGCACCATTCGAAGCTTTGTATGGCAGGGCGTGCAGAACTCCGTTATGTTGGGATGAGGTTGGCGAAAGAAGGATAACGGGCCCGGAATTGGTTCAACAGTCAGTTGAGGCTGTCAAAGTTATCAGAGACAGATTGAAAACGGCTCAAAGTCGTCAAAAGAGTTATGCAGACAAAAGACGAAGGCCACTGGAGTTCCAAGTTGGGGACCATGTGTTTCTAAAGGTATCACCAATGCGAGGACTATCTCGATTTGGAAAGAAAGGAAAACTGAGCCCGAGGTTTGTAGGCCCATTCGAGATTTTGGAGCGCATTGGGAATTTGGCCTATCGTCTGGCGTTGCCGCCCAACTTATCGCAAGTGCATAATGTATTCCACGTATCAATGTTAAGAAAGTATGAGCCAGATAAGAGCCATATACTCGATCATGAAGTCATTGAAGTTGACGATCGAGTTTCGTACGTGGAAAGACCAGTAAGGATTGAGGATCGCAGAGAGCAAGTCTTGAGAAATAAAACGATCCAGCTGGTTAAAGTAGTCTGGGAACATCATGGAACCGAAGGCGCCACGTGGGAAAGCGAAGACGAGATGAGGCGCAAATACCCCAGTTTATTTGAATAGTTTGATGTATTAGTATGTTGTAATTTCGAGGACGAAATTTCTTAAGAGGGGAAGAATTGTAACATTCTGAATTTCGACCCCTGTTTGGGACTTGAATATAGAATGGATATGTCATGGATGCACTATTAATGAATTCCACTCGAAACTGATCACTTCGAGATAACTGACCAAAAGGGAAGGGCTATCTAGGAAAATAAGTACGTGGACCAATTGGTCGATACGCGTAACTCCTAACAGCCACCCGTTAGTTTGAGAATTTCATTATAGCTGCTATCTTATGAATTTGGCCACGAATTGAGTTCCGAATAGGACAATCGATTTTCAAGAGCGTTGCAGTTGCTAAATTTGGATATTGACGAGGAAGGTTCGGAAATTGATAGTTTGGACTCGGAGTGCCGAGAAGGAAGGCAAAAATTAGAAATTTCTGTCGAGTCCCCGATTTGCTCTAGATTCAGTGGCTAGGGTGTGAGATGAATTTTAGCGAAGTCAGAAAAATTTTCCGAGATCATCTCGAGTCATTTTCCCTTCGCGATTGAGCCAAAATAACACCGATTCAGTCCCAATCAGTCCCGTTTTGGCACGAATTTTGAGGATTGACTAGTCAAACTTGCTCTCCAAGTTTTGACCAGATTGGATAAGCTTTGACCAACTTTTGGTCAAATCGATGAATAGTAACCGAGATATTTTATTATTAATTATATTTTAGATATTTTTTTTTTTTAAATATTATGGGAATTCTCTTCTTCTTCTTCATCATTCACGGCAGAACCCCATCCCCTCACTATTCCACCATAGAAACCACTTTTCTCTCTTTTCTCCCTCCCTCTCATTTGGCTCCAAATTCTGGCTGCAGACTTCAACCGGCCACTGACAAAAATCTGTAAGTTGGATTCTCGCAATTTTTGGATATGTTGTAGTTCAATGTCTTACGGTTCTAACCCAACTTGAATCGCCTCAATCCGAGGTCGTTTGACCCTTCAAATGTATTTTCTCGTATCAGTCGACGAAACTGTTTTCTGGGTGCCGAATTTCTGTTTTGGTTCTAATTGATATATGTCGACCCCGGCTGCCCTTAGATCTCATTTCCATGTCAAATATGTGATTTCTAGTTCATTTTGGTGTCGGTTCAGCCCTTGTACAGCCCCGGTTCTCGCTGGTTTGGCCGTCCTCTTCCACGCGCCGCCGTGCGTCGCCGCCAGTCTTGATTGCTGTTGTTCACAACCTCTGCACAGCCCGTTTCCTTGGCTTATCAAGCTTTCTTTTGGTAAGTCGCATCCTTAATCTCGTGTAGGATGTCAGATATTGCCTGGATTAGCTCTAGGACGCGATACGGGGTAGATCGCTTGAGGAAAATTGACTGACTTTGAGATATTTGTGTATATAGTGGCTGTTGAGACTTATAGTGCGCTGGACGCACTTGAATTGTGGCTGTTTCTGAATAAATAATTCTGTCCTTGAGTGCGATTGTGGGCCCCGCGGTGTCTGGAGCTTGAGAAATGAGAAATTTGATCAATCGGGGATCAAATGGACCCAATTCGGAAGTGAGGGTGTCAACTGCGACACTTTAGAAGTTTTGAACGATACTGGTGATGAGATTTGAGGACCGTCCTTGTGAGCTTAGAAAGGGTTCACGTGATGTCGTGGGCCCAATTTGACGGTTCAAAGTGAGAAAGGACAGGATAGCTAATCTCTGATGCAATTGCGTTTGCTAGCCAAGAATGATCGGCTTAGATGCTTTATTGAGTCGAGATTATATATTCGAACTGCTTGGCTTGAATTGTGTATGAGTCATTTGATGACATTACATTTGAATTATCTGCCTGATTATGCCGTTTGATTTATCAAACGCAATTGGAATTGCTTGATGAGAATGGTGTCTCATAATGATAGCACGGCAGATAATGTTGTGAGAAATGAAACCCTGAGGCGGTACCATTACGCGGGGTAATTGGTGAAGAAATGCGGGTGCCGACCTGAGGCGGTACTATTACGCGGGTCGAGGCACGGGTGCCAGTCTGAGGCGGTACTATTACGCGGGCTGAGGCACGGGTACCAACCTGAGGCGGTATTATTACGCGGGTTGAGTACGGACCTGAGGCGGTTTCAAAACGCGGGTCCTGAGGATTAATGGGTCAAAAGTTGAGACTGAAAAATGGCATACACATGCATTTGAACTTGCTATCTGAAATTGAGACTATTTTATTTGTATTCTTGGCCCATGAGGGCAAGTAAACTATTGACTGCTATCCTCTGCATGTGATATTGTTTGGGTACACGTGTTTGTGATTACTTTGTGATTGCTTACTGGAGTTGGGTCTAGGGATATTTGGTATCCTGAGAGGGATTTAGGGTGAACTTGCTGAGATTAGTTCTCATGGGTGATTTCCCCATTTTTCAGACCCCAGACCGCCGCAGTGAATGCGATCCTAGTAAGGTAGGGGATCGAGTTGGATATTGAGTCGGAAACTCAGCTTTTTCTTGGATCGGATGGTGGGGCGGATGCTTGATGAGCACAGTTGGAGTTGAAGCCCTTTTGTAGAAATTTGTATGGTTTGCTTGTAGTCGAAGATAGAAATTGCCGACCTAAGCCCTTTTTGTTAAAGGTCGAGCTATAAGATGTCAAAGGACGACATGAATTTTGATTTGTGCATATTTGATGTCGCCCAACCGATGTATATAAATATGATGTAATATAAGGAGTGGTTTGATGTAAATTAGATTGGTTGGTCTCTCTATCTATCCCTTTCTGTGCATGAAGTTGAAGGAGCTCGTTTCCGTTGCCTAAGGAACTCTGAGATCGTTTGGACAACGACGAGTATCCTGGGCCGTCGTTCCTGTTATCCAATCGATCGTACAGGTAATAGGGATGTCGCGTGGCTCGCCGGGTTCGGGGCGTGACAAGTTCTTCGGCAAGCTATATAGCTCAAAAGACAAATTTGAACGCATAGCAAAATAGGATATGAATCAAAATCGAGGATAATGCAAAAATAAGATTTGTTAGGTAATTTCCGGATTTATCAAAAAGACTATGATATTAATGTTGAATTTACAATTATAGAGTGAATGAAAAAATGAAAAACAAGCAAAAATTTAAAATTCCATGTTCCGTCAATAGAATGGACATGACCAGTACGGGCTTCAGCAAATTTTATGGAACGTTGAAATCGATTCAGGAACGTCTAAACAGGATCAGTTCAATAATAAGCAAATAAATATAGGAATCAATTCGGTTTCGTATGAACTCGGCAGAACACATATATTAGGATCGATTCAATTTTATCTATGGGATTCTCGGCCAGCATTACATAAACGTACACACATGGATCTTGCTCAGAAATTTTATCAGACAAATGATAGGTACCTCGGCCAGCATGATTTTTGACAAAGAAAATCCTTCAAAATAGGCCTATATGACAATTTGATCAACCATTTGGTAGTGAAGGAAATTTTTCGTCAGGGTTTGCATCGGAATACCCACTGTACGGAAGAGGAGCTTAGATGCAACATTAAAGCAAAGATTCACATCCAGATTATCACAAAGGAAACGTAGCAAGTTTAGATCATCATTAATAGAGCCTCACTAGCAGCTGATTTTCACACAGGCAGTAGCTAGAGCTCTTGGCCTCTGCTTTCTATCTAAGATAACAAGAACACAGAGCATATGTTTTCTAATTGAAGGAAGACTGATTACCTATGGGTGCAAGGAAATGAAAAGTTCGAGGAAATGCAGATGCTACGCAAGAACACGCTGGACAGAAACTCTATGGTTATGACAAAGTCGTATCCACCCAATTACGAGAGTACTCTTGCAACACGTAAGATCTTCTCAACGTACTACTCTTCACATCCCTCGTCTTCAAATGGGCTTCCAACCTTCGAGGGTTGTACTTGTAACCACCATCTGTCATGGGAAAACCTTCTTCAGACCATCCGAATTCAACTTCAAAGGGAAACAAACAAAATGAGCACAATAAGCCCAACAATCAGTTCTTGTTCCGACTCCCTTACAGACAAGATACTTACTTGCCATACTTTCATCGGCTCAAAAATACCCAGCGTGGCTGAGTTCATTAACCACCGAATCTCTGTTATCATGACATCTACAATAACTTTTACGGTCGGGTAACTGCTTGCACCGTGCAATTGTGGAACATTCTAAATGCAAATCTGAGGTGTTGGCCAAACTCTCCAACGACCTGCAATCGTGAATCCACAACTTCTGTACCCATGCTTCTTAGCTTTGAAATTCTCCTACTCTAAGCTTCCTTAGCTTTCTCAATTTCGATAGGTCTGAGGGATAAACCATACCCCAACAATAAACACAACAAAGGAAAAAAAATTAGCAGACTTTAGTAATTTTAAATACGGAAAGCATCAACTCATCTGGTAAATAATCTCTTTGCTACAAGAACAAATGGGAAGAAAGAAGGAACAGTGAAGCTTTTGGAAGAAGATGATAAACCGCTTGCTGGATTGCAAGTAAGGAAACGCAAGTTTGCCTAGTTAAGTAAGGTTTGTCTCGTCTCAAAATGTCTCCTTGAGTCTGAAGTGTCTACTGCTTTAAAGTTGCTGGTAATTTTTCAAACTTGTTGGTAAAAGACTATGACCAGTAATTTTCCCCATAATAAGTTACCATCGTTATTATGATTTTACAAACATTCAAATAAATTAGGGAATTACCAATTCCTCTCAAAATTTACAAGAGTAACTGGTAATTTACGGACAATATAAATCTACCAATATTCCCCCAAAATGGTAACTTATCAAGTTCGTTGATAAGGAATTTACCAACTTCTCAATAATTAGTAAGTTATCAATTTTTTAAAATTTTACAAGCGTGGTTTGCAAACTACCACTATGGGGAATCTACTAATATTCTAATAAGCCACTTTTAAAATAACACCATTATCAGGTTTCTAATGACGTTCAAATAAATCAATAAATTATCGACTAATCAGAAAAAGTGTACTGGTGTCGTTAGTAATATATTAATACAATAATAAACTTACCAACGTTCCGTTATAATAGTAACTTACCCTATTTTGCAAAATTTTGCAAGTGAGGTTAGGTAAATACCATACTCATAGGAAATTTACCAGCATCACTATAAATTAGTAAATTACCCACTTCTTCAAATCTTACAGGTGTTGCCACAAACTACCAAAACTATAAGGAATAAAGCAACGTCGGAATGACTTACAGTACACAAACTTATTCTAAATTCTACGAGAATAAGTAGTAGATTACAAACATTGTAAGGAATTTATCAATGTCCAAATATATTAGTAAATTGCATACCTTCTTGAATTTTACAAGCGTGGTTAGTAAGTTTTTAACAGTGTAATTAACTTACAGATATAATAATATAAGTAACCACTTGCAAATTTCACAAGGAAGTTAACAATATTTTAGAATGTCACATTGTAAAGAATTTAACAATATTTAAATAGTTATAATGTCAAAATGTTGAACTTTTCTTCGATTAAGTATTACCAATTGCTTTTTAAGTTATTTAGCAATGCGTACTAGTCGTCGTGGAATTACCAACCAAAATTTTTGCAATAATTAATTAACTTTTACTTGTGAAGAAATTCCAACTTTAACTTGAGTGTATCATTAACTTTTTTCCAGTGAAGCTTCAAGTTCCTATATCAACTCTTATTTGACTTCTCGACTACGAATTTATGGTAACAACTTTGTCATGACCCTACCTAAGACAGTTTAGAGGAGCAGGTTCAACAGTATTTTAAACGGACAGGGCAGTTCCTCTACTCGAGGTGCTTGCTCTCATTTGGTACTCCCAAACCTTTTCCGCATGCTATGTTGGAGAAATTAGATTTGACTAAACGATGAAGTTCTATCTAAACGAAGTCACTACTAATCTATTTAGGGCTGATTAGGAGCTAAGTAAAACAAGGGAAGACGTTTCACTTCCTATGGGGAAAAAAAAAAAAAGAGATCCCGAGTCGGCGACTGGGTTACGTCAACATGTAATCAGCGCCCTTTCCTTTCCAAAACTTGTTGTGTTACGAAAGGCATGAATCATGCGGTTTGTCAAGTTTTAACCCCCTATGTATGTTCTACTAAGTGTCAATGCATGACTTTTTTTTTTTTTTGCGAAAAAAAGAAAAAACATACTTTGCATGAAGCACGATAGAAAAACAACGTAATATAAAATGCAGAAAAATAAAACCTGATGCTGTGTTGGGTAAAGAATATAAATGGCTTCATTATTGAGCCCAGGACATGATCCTGTTGACCTAATTCAAAATTAAATCCAAGAGTTGCTCTAAAGAGAACTATTTATTTTTGGAAAAAACCATAATGGATTTTGAAGTTGACAAAACAATCCACGATCTCTAATATCTGAATTAATGCAATGAAATGTTTTTTTTTTTGCATATTGTCCTAATGTAAATTCAAGTGTTAAAGAATGGCTACACATGATTGAATCTAGCAAGAAAGGCTCAAGACCCCTAAAAAATCGCACTCAATCGTCTATTAACAGCAATTTATATCACGTGTTATCAAAACTTTTCCCATGCAATTGATGATTAGATATGTCCTAAATTACTAGGGAATCAACAATTTTAGCACTATATTATGCCCTTATGGGCAATTGACATAAGGTTCAAATGCGCCTGGGATCAATTCAAGTTATGTCCCAAAAATGACCAGCAAAGAAAGGGTAACAGCGGCCTATGTCCCTCAAATAAAAAGCACGCAGACACATCACCCAGCAAGATTTGAACATGTACTAGACATTGTACGTGTATATACCCACTTTCGGCTCGAAAGATGCGTAGGTGAGAATATCTAGCTGACCAATCATACCAAGGCCGAGCAATGAATAGCAAGGTATCATGTGATATGGATTAATTTAACACAGACAATTATTGTCATCATGTATCAATGTGACAAAGTATGATACGAAGTAAAGGAGTGAAGAACAAATTGACGTGGAATAGAAAAGTTGTCCACTCGGGCATAAGGAAAGCAAGATCAGACACACTCAATTAAGTCCAAATGCATTCGCGGAAAAACCTAAGAAATTAAAACCCAAATCAAAATCATACACCGTAATCTCGAAACACACAAAATGTGCCTATCTTATAATGCAAAAGTGATGTGATAAGGTCGGCAAATCGAGTAGGAGAAGGCTCTCAGGCAAGCGAAATAACATGAACCAATCAAAGGCAAATCCAAAATACAAAGGGAACTCTCTGACTACAATCAACATATCCATATGCTGATGCAACACACCAAACCATTCGGTTCAGTCACATAGATGCTGTTTACATTGAGAACCATGACATTTCCCTAGGAACACACTGACAAGATTCAAAAGACGCCAAAAATGACATGCAAGAAAATTTAGAAATTCCATGTTCCGTCAATAGAATGGACATGATCGGTATGCGGGGCTTTAGCAAATTTTACAGAACGTCGAAATCAATTCAAGAACGTCTAGACAGGATCAGTTCAAATATAAGCAAACAAATATAGGAATCAATTTAGTTTCATATGAACTCGGAAGAAAAACAGACATCAGGATCAATTCAATTTTATACATGAGGTTCTTGGCCAGCATTACATAATCGAACACACATGGATCTAGCTCAGAAATTTTATCATACAAATGATAGATACCTCGGCCAACATGATTTTTGATGAAGAACATCCTTCAAAATAGGCCTATATGACAAAATTCGATCCACAATGTAGTAGCAAAGGAAATTCTCCGTCAAGGCCTGCATTGAGAATGAAACACACGCTGACCTAGTTGAGGCATTTCATCAAATAGGTGATATAAAACAGAGGAGCTTAGATGCAAAAGTAAAGCAATGATTCACATCCAGATTACCACAAAGGCAACGCAGCAAGTTCAGATCATTAATAGAGCCTCACTCGCAAAAGCCGGTTTTCACACAGGCAGTAGCTAGAGCTCTCTCGGCGTCTGCTTTGTATCTAAAATAACAGGAAAACAGAGCAGATGTTCTCTAATTGAAGGGAGACTGATTACCTGTAGGTGCAAGGAAATGAGAAGTTCGAGGAAATGCAGATGCAACGCAAGAACACGCTGGACGGAAACTCTATGGTTATAACATAGTCGTATCCACCCAATGACGAGAATATTGTGCCAAACTTCTCAACATACTACTCCTGATATCCCCCATCTTCAAATGGGCTTTCAGTCTTCATGGATTATACTTGATTCCACTATTTCTCATGGCAAAACCTCCTTCAGACCATCCAAATTCAACTTCAAAGAAGCAAAAAACACAGAAAAAAAAAAGCAAAACAAAACAAAAGTTAGCACAAGTCCAACAATCAAAGTCTTGTTCGGATTCCCTTAAAGACAAAACATACGGGTGTCCACGTCATACTTACTTGCCAGACTTTCATCGGCTCAAAAATACTATTGACGGAACCGCCGAATCTCTGTTGTCATGACATCTACAATAACTGTTACGGTTGGGCAACTGCTCGCAACGTTCAATTGTGGAACATTCTAAATGCAAATCTGAGGTGTAGGCCAAACTCTCCAATGAACTGCAATCGTGAATCCACAACTTCTGCAAAGCTTCCAAGTGGCATAGACCTTCCACTCTTCTTAGCTTTGGGCATTGTCCTACCCTGAGCTTCCTTAGCTTTCTCAATTTCGATAGGTCTGACATCCTTCTCATGGGACTACAATCCACAATCGATAGGAAGCAAAGGGATCCCAATTCTTCAAGGCCAAAAAGCTCGTCTAAATACATGATTTGCAGCAAATGTACCTCTTGAAGATTCGTCATGGGCGACATATCAAGTACATTTGGGAGGAACTCATCCCCAAGCATCACACAATTAGCTAATCGCAAGGTTGACAAGTTCTCCAAATTCATAAAATTCCAAAACTCAATCGTCAGATTTCCAAGTTCTAAGTCTCTTAAACTAGACAGGCGATTTTGACCAGAAAAAAAGAAACTAGACAGGAGATGGGGGCGAAGTGCTAGTGGGCATGACGGGCTTCATTATGGGGGACTGATTTTATGGGGGACTGATAATTCTGGAAGAGCACTCTCCGCGCAATGGCCGCTTTCATAGAATTTGACAGTATCAGCGGTCCATTTTAGACCAATCAAACTTGAGGGAAGCGTCGGCAACTCTTTAGCGCAGGACATGGATCCAACTTAAGTATTTGCAGATTAGAGAGGTAACTCACCGTGGTCGGCAACATAGATATACATGTGTATGACAAGTCTAGGATCCTCAAACAAGACAATCTCCAAACTCTTCAGGGATTTCACCGTCAAGTTGTAACATCTACTAGCATCTAACTCTTCAAGCTTCTCCATCAGCCCGATCGCACTTGGTAATTTGTTATCCGACTTATGCAGGTCATCCTAAGTATTTTCAATTGCTTTAGATTGCCGATTGAATTAGGTAAGTGACCCAAACTCGTCAATGACAAATCCAACTCGACTAAGGATTGTAATTCCCCAACTGAGTCTGGAAGTCCCTCTATCTTCGTGCACCCAGATAAATTCAACTGCCTAAGTTTCACTAGCCCTCCAATTGAGTAAGGCAGTTTGCTAATCTGCCTATGTGATACATCAAAGGTCAACAATGACCGCAAATTACCGAAAGTCCTCGGAAGTTCATGTAGCTTATTAGGCACGACAATCTCTGTCAAAGCTTGTAGACATCCTATTTCTTCAGGCAACTCTGAAGAGAATCACATCCCTTCAAGTTCAAAGAAGTTAGGAGCTTTAATTTACCAATGGATGGGTCAACTTCAATTAAGTTGTGACAGCCTTCAAGATTAATCTCTCAAGGACACCAACGTAGATAAATCAGGTGTTCTCATTAAGTATTCCAATTGCTGAGATCTAGTACTTTTAGTTTACTTGTCACCTACAAAACAAAATATATAGTAAGAAACGATCTGTAGAAAAAAAAATGACAAGACATGATACATGTATACAAGGAGTGGGACTAGTATCATACTCTGATTTGGTTCCAACCAATCCATTTCTCTGAAACATAGCTGTGTGAAAGGTCAAGAACAACTAAATTAGTCAGATGAAAGTTTGTTGCCACAAACTCGTGAGGGCAACGTCGCCAAGAAAACCATCTTAATTTAGAGAGAACGTTATTGAAGTCTCCAACAAGGAACACCCCATTCGCTTCTAAGAACCTCAGGTTTCGTAAACCAGCAACTTCATCGTGCATTAGAATGTCCCCACGATTTCCTAGTGACAGTGCTTCTATTTTCCTACTTCCCTGACAATGGAAACACCAAGAAGTCCACGTGTGAAGGTCAAAAGCAAACAATTTCAAGCGCCAAAGTCCACAAAAATTCACATGAAAATAGATTGTATTGCCTTTCTATACCTCTTTCTGCTTCAGAATGCTCAGGGCTTCCTGATGATTCCACACTCTACTACGCTCGCAGGGATCTTTGAAATTTTCTTCACGGACTATTGCCCTTCCAAGGTTGCGCACTTGATCATGCATCCAAATTGTATTGCCATCTTTGATTTTTATCAAGGACATGAGACAAAGGACTTCAATGGCATTGTTTGGGAAGCATTCACAATCATCCCACATGTAGAAGGATAGGTTTTATCCTCATTAACGAAAAAACAAGCTATATCCAGAAATACTTGCCTTTGTGCATAATCTAACCTTTCATAAGTTATCATCATGTTTTTTGCACTTCTTTGGTGGAGCTTTTTCTAGCTTCTTCAAAGTGTCTTCCCAAAATTCTTTAGATTTACTTGAAAGGGATGAACCCGTCACTTCAAGAGCTAAAGGAAGCTTTCCCAAAGTGGAGACAACTTTTTCTGAAAGGGAAACATAATCATTGGGTGGAGAGTCTCTCCTGAACGCATGTCTACTGAAAAGCTTAAGTCCATGATGAAATTCCATTTCCTGTACTTCGTAAGTTGAAATATTTGCAGATTTTACAAGGCCTTCGCCTATTGATTCTCCATCAATCATTAGGACACTTTTGTATCTAGTAGTAACGATAATCCTACTACCAGAACCAAACCAATTTCCTTTCGCTGCCACACTTTTCAGCTGCCTTTCTTCATCCATGTCGTCAAGAACAATGAGAACTTTTTTACGCTTAGTACCCTCTTTATCATGTTGATCCCACCATCCACATCATGAATTTGGTTGACAGAACGAGAATCGAGGAACTTGGATAACAATTGTTTTTGCAAATATACCAGTCCATGTCGTTCTGATGATTCCCGAATATCCGAAGGAAATTGCAGCCTTGGAACTGAGAAGAAAGTCGGTTGAAAACAACTTTGGCTAGTGTTGTTTTGCCAACACCGCCCATTCCGTGGATTGCGAGGAATTGCACACTATCAGATTGCACATCCAACATCTTGATTATGGCTTCTACACGATCATCTACTCCAACCAGATGTTCAGTCACATTTTTATAACTCAAATTCAGCTTGGCCAAAACAGCTTGAATTACTGATTGGATCAGGTTTCCTTGGCTGCCATAAGGTAACAACCGCGTTAGGAGGACTTCTATATCGTAAAAATGCTACTCCCTAAGTGACTCATTGCCCACCCATGTTGAGGAAAAAAAAAAAACTAGGGTGTGCTACCCCCACAACAGTGTTGGTCACTATTGCCTCTACCCGTGAGAATTCCATTCTGCGCTCTAGTGGCCAATAGCTGGGCGTAATGGCCAACCCTCTGGAGAATTCGAATAAACCAAAAAATAAATATGTTTTCCACCAACTACCAGAACTGAATTGGAAGGAAAGCAAATGTATAGACGAGAGTTGAAAAGTTTAAGACATTTACCCTTCATCTTTCTTCAAGTTCCATCCCTTTATCTTGCCCACATCAATGAGAGCCTTTTCCCATGACTCTACTTCCGTGCGAACGTCTTCTGCCGCTTTGAAATATTCTGTCTGTAAAGTTTGTTTTGAGCTTGACATCAACAGGTTCCACATCGAAGAAAATCGGCAGAATCTCTTTGTTCCCATTCGATTTCGAGGCGCACTCGACCATGCATGTGAGCTCTCGGAGGCACCAGTGGCTCGAAGCATAATTTGTGGAGAATATGGGAATGTAGATCTTGGAATTCTCAATTGCTCGCAGAAGTTCACCACCAATTCTTTCCCCGACACGGAGGGATTCATCGTCCCTAAAGACGCTAATCCCGGCCGCAACCATACCATGGTAAAGACAATCGGTGAATCCAAGACGGGTGTCGGGTCCTCGAAAACTTAAAAAAACCTCGTACGAAGGGCCAGACGACGCCTGTGAATTCGTCCCTCTCTCCATCGTAGGATCTTTAAACACCACAGATGTTCAAATCCTCTCGTTCTCTCAAGGAAAGTTTGCTTTGGGTGCGCTTGGATCTGAGGGCGGGCTCTCAATATGATACCTATCAGTGTCGGGGTCATGGAAATGAAAATGGGAAGAAGGCACTGGTCTCAATATCCTCGAGTCAATATGGTCAACACCTTGAGTCATCCAAGAAGTTTCCGGAAATTTTTTAAAAGATTCCATTGATCAATCAATGGGTTGCACCTAGGCCAGAGTTTCCGGGTCCCACTCATTCAATAACAAAATTTAAGTTTGCAAGAAGAAATTATTTTCAAAGTAATTTTATTCAAGTCTTGGCTGAGTTGGAGCGTCGGCCGTTTTAAGGAACCGAAAAACGTTTTTGAAAACGCACATCATTTCTGTTAAAAACATATCTTTCTAAAAGTTCACCGCAAAGTCAAAAATTTATTACTTTGTAAATTTTATTCAAAATTGCAAAACGTTCATTTTAATGCCAAAAAATTTAAAATCATTCATTTAGTGCCAAGTTCCATCTGACAGCATAAATGAAACACGGAAAGTAATACATGGAGGACGAAGTCGCTTACCGGGACGTTCCATATTAAAGACAAACTTTTTTTCTTTAAATGTTGCGTTGTCCAAAACATAAAACATAGCAATCGAACCATAAATTACAAAAAAAAAAACAAAATTCAACCATAAATTACAATCCTTCACTATCATTTTACAAACCCTAACTCAATCCGATGGGGTTTGGGACAGCTCGACGTGAGGATGGCGTGCTGAGCGGAGGGCGACGAACGAGTGTTACCATCCATGAGGGATGCCTTCATCTTCGAGGGATTTTTGTGAGCAAGGGTGACATCTAGGAGGCCGGCTAGCGAGCGAGGCCAAAAGAGCAAATGGGGACATGCGAGCGACTTCTTCTACAAGGGGAATCAAAAGTTTGTGAAATTTTTAGGGACGATTTCGAGCGACGCAACGAGGGAGGGATTTCTGCAATTAGGGATAGCTAGAGCGAGAGAAAGTGCGACGGAAAGGACGGCGGTGACTCCACGAGAGACTTCAGTTTCCACGGTTTTGTGAAGACCAACGAAGTCGTTTTTCATTTTCACCTTGCACAAGCCACGTTGGCGGATGTCACTGTGGCAATTCTTCTAAAAATTTGCCACATAAGAAAGAAGCAAATGAAAAATCCAAGTAATTCATTTGGCCAGATTTGGCCGGATTGGCACTAAAGTGCACGATTTTCTTCGAACTTGCACTAAAGTGAACGTTTGAAAGTTTTGGCACTAAAGGCACGCCGACACAAGTGTGGCACTTGTACAGAACCTTAACAACATATCTTTCTAAGACCACTGGGAAAAGCAGAAAAGTGAATACGAAGAGTCCCTTTGTTTGAAGAAAAAATGTTTCTCAGAAAAAAAAAAAATCTAACTTTCCAGTACTTTGATGATAGAAAACTCATCGATTTACGAAACATATTTTTCGTGAAATAAAAACAGCAAGTTTATAATGGGGAAAAAACGACTTCTACATCTGACAAGAAGGAAATCACTTCCCTGCACCACCCCACAAAAAAAAACTAAGATTTCCGTAGAATAACAAGAAGAAAATCACTTTCCCAAATCAATAGTCAAAAGAAAACCAACTATTTTCTTAGAAAATGATTTCTACAAAAAATAATTTCTTGATCATAAATTTTTAGTGAAACAAACATGCCCAAAGTGCATTTTAATGGGTGAGTTAAGTTAGTGATGATGCATGAGATTTTTTTTCCTTCTGTTGATTCAACTGATCTACTGTTTCATAGTCAATCTAGCATAGAGCTAATGATAGTGTACTTGGGATGCCCAGGTCCTTCTCAAATTTCAATTTTGTATCTTTCAATCTAATTGATCAAGTATGTTTTTGATGGCAGCTAACGTGCGTGAAGAGGTGTATAGGTTAATTAAGAAGTAAAGGAGACTAATTACTACCCAAACGTTAGATTTCAGCATCACTTCTTGTAAGGCATATACTCTCAAGATTATATCAATGAGGATGGTATTTGCGAATCCACTGCTTCCATCCAGAGTGACTTATCTTCTACCAAATGAGAAAATAGGCTTCACATTGATTCGTGGTCATAAACTTTAGGAGGTTAGGACAGTATCAATCATCACTGGTGGAGTCGTCTCTTTTAGCTAAGCCAATGATGATTTTAGTGTAGAAGTATTTTCCGTGTTGTCTCCTTGAAGCTTCATTAGACATTTACAATTTAGAGACATCGGTCTGGAATCACGGCTATCCGATGTTCATCCTCAACTTGTTTCTAATTCTGAGGTACCTGTTTTCTTCAATCTCTAGCTTATGTTTGTATGCACATGTCTGAGTACAGATCTGAAATCTGAGAGTGGAGCATGCCTTGGATTACAGGCGAAACAAGATAATGAAAAATATTAAGACAGGGAGAAGTGGATCCAAAATGATCTTTGCATCTTCCGTCGACGCCATGTAAGAAAGATAAAATAATAATAATAATAATAATAATAATAAGTTACGTTAGGACTTTTTGTTAGCCATAGTAGCTGGAATTAATGGAAGGACTTGATTGCATCAATTTGACAAGTTTTAGGACTTGATTATATTTTTTTAATATTTTAGGACTCAATATCACTTTCATGACTAGTTTTATGACTTTTCATGCGCTTATCAGCCTAATAATAAAAAGAATCCTTACCTTTACAATCTGTCCCAGAACTCTTTTTTTTTATAAAAAAAAAACCCTCGATTTTTACTTTCATCACAATTATATTCAAAACTTTTTGTCTCATAAAAAATCCAATAAACTTTTACTTTTGTTCCAATTCTACCATTGTCAGCTCTCTGTCCATAATCACTGTTAGTTAATCTTATGTGACTCAAATTTTCTAGCCGAACTTACCAATGAATCTTCAAAATTCGGAAACAACAGGTTTTAGGGATGACGAGATTTAAGATCATTCATTCAAATAATCAGATCTCCAGTCTAGTCATTCTTTGGCTATTGAGTGTGGGGGATAATCTAAAATGCATGTCTTGAGTAGCTCTATATCTTTTAGCAATGTGTAGGAAGTAGATAGGAGAAGAGAATTTGAGGGAATTTTTCATGTAGCTTTGTTGAAGTGTAATTCATTAATGACGTGAAAATACATATAGGATTAACTAAAGGTGATTTTGGACAAAAGGTTAATGGTGGTAGAATTAGGAAAAAAAAGTAAAAGTTGGGGATTTTTTATGAGACAAAAAAAAAATATATAATAAGCATGCACAAGGTGGGTGAATGTCATTTCGAGTGATAGATGAAGTAACCAGGATAGAATTGAGTGTGTGGGGAAGGATGTCGTGAAATGAAGGAATGATATGCAAACACATGATAGATACGAACTATACTGATGCGTAAAGGACGAACCACCAACCCATGATACAAACCGATAGAGATAGAGTACTATCTACATTGAGGTGTAAAGGATGCATCAACAATCAAGATTGACTAAGCTCACCACCACAGTCGAAAGGCAATGCCACCAACCAAGGATAAAGGGTTTCGAGATAGAAAAGTTCATCACCAAGGCCTAAAGATATCACCAGCTGAGGATAAAGTGCTTTTTGGCCCACCATTATGGAGTAATCACTTTTCAAGGATAAAGAGATCGAGGAGTTATCCAATCTATGAAGAAATTCACTCAACTGAGGAAAATCTCACAAGTTTTCATATTCATCAAATCATCGTCTGCCTTACAGCTAAGATTTTGCCTCATTATATAGAAGGACTCAAACATAGAAAATAGATAAGAAATAAAGACTAGAGACTCACCCAACTAACAATGACATGGGGACTAGATGTCAATTAAAACATAAGGACTACACGACATAAGAAGCAGAAAGCTGTTAAACTCCCAGTAACTAGAAATGCATAAAAAGTCCTAAGACTAGAAAGCATTAAAGACATAACAACTTGACATCTTGAATCTTTGACCTTGTTGTTCTTCTCTCTAATTTTGTCCACCAACATGGATAGCTCCATAAACACCTTTGGAGATTAACAAAAAGCAAAGGAGTTCATCCAAGACAACCTCCCATTGATATGTTGTTGATCTGCTTCAAAATCGACAACTGTCTTGATGAAATGGTAACTTAAAACATAACCGACAAGGAAGAATCAACAACTATTATAGATAAAAAAAAAAAAAAAGAACTTAGTTGGCTAGGGAAGAATCGGCATCTTCTTTGTCGATAACTCCATTGTTGCCATCTTGGTTGTCGGCATCTCCATCATCTATAACCTGGCCAATAGTCTTCATTTCAACATCTTGAGTTAGATCTCCTCAAAACAAGTTGTGAACAAGACCTTCTTCAGCTTGAATAGACACCAATGTTGCTTGACTAGGCGATGGAACCTTGTTGAATCTTGCGAATTGTTCCTTAGAATTGGCAACTCTCTCATCCCTAGTCAGATTAACTGACGAGGACTGAGTTGAGCTTGCGAGCCAATGGATATACCCCGATGCTCCGGTTTTTTTGGGTATTAGGCCGGCACAATTGGGACAAAAATAAAAATTGAAGATTATTTATGAGACAAAAAAAAATTCTAGAAAAAATTGAGACCAATGCTAAAGTTTGTGATTTTTTTTTTATATTAAACCTGTGCTTATCCCTAATATCTTTTTCCTTTCTTTTGGTGATAACTTCATTTCTTATCCTTTTTTTCAATCTCTTCCTTTCCTTTCCTTTCTCTTCCTTTTCCTTTAATTCCCTATTCATAATTTATATTGCCTAATTGGGGTAAACCTCATGTGATGTGTAGGGAATTTCTGACACCAACCATCTTTTTCCAGCAAACCTCGTCTTTTCTTACACCAACCATCTTGGTGAAGCTGAGATAGGATGCGAATTATCTGAAACAGTTATGGTTCAATACATGCATTGAAGGTCTCTAGAGCTGATCGCTCTTACTACTCGCCCTTTTAACGAAATAGGAGAAAATTGTATACTTTTATAGGGGGAAAATTCCGTTTAACAAAGGTTTTACTTTAGATGATGGCAAATGAGAAAATTGGGTTTTCACACTTTGGTTCTAACTTTAACAAGCGTTGTGCTAAACTTGACTTCGCTTTTGTTCCTCACGCATGCCCGACAGCTTTCCCTCCATCCGTCTGTCCTTTTGTCTCTTTTACAACCTCCTCCAGGAGAATCTGCCTCCTCTATTTTGTCGCGTTAGCGCTGAACGTGTCATATTAATGTTTACAGTCAAAATTGATTGAAATGATTAAATAGCATGATCCAAAATGTTGAAGACTAAATTGTCAAAAAAAATTATTTAGCACTGGATTAACACAATTGCGGGGAAAAAAATTTTATGGCAATTATCCCTCTTTTTCAAGTTCTCTTTGGCAATGTTCTACCCAAAAAAAGAAAAAAGCTCTCTTTGCCAATGATTATATGCTGAAAAATCACCGCCCCACTTGGCCGAGAATCCTCTGCTTTTTGTATGCCCAGATTTTCTTGTTTTCTTTCGGCCAAGAATTCCGGTCCCTAAATGCCGAGATTTCTCCCTTTTCAAGATGGCAACTGCGCCCCCTTTCCTTCTTTGATTCTCCTTGCCTTCTCTTTCAATCTAGGCATGTGCAGCTGAACGAGACTTTCCATCCATCTTATGTTTTCAGATAGGAATTGGCTTCGAAAATGGGCGTCGGCCGATTTGGTTTTCCCTGATTGTCCTCAAATGGCCGTGCTTCCTCTCTCTTCATTCGGTCGACTTTGATTAGCTTAGGTCCAGGCTTGTGAGGGCTCGGTTTTAGAACCGCAAGGTTGAGTTCACGACACATTTCACATATTGTACCATATGTCAGGTCAATCCCAAAGAAACTCATAGTTAGATCCATGCTTTGGCCGATGCGAATGCTTTATGCCCAAAAATTAAATGTCCCCGATATCTAAACGCGAAGAAATGTAGTGAGAAGTGTGAACACAAGACTATGCACAATCGATATTTTTTTCTTTAGGAGTCAAGCTACGTCAAATTCAATCTCTAAATTTCGTATTAAATGAATAAGAAGTCTTCAAGAAGTTCGTTTCAAACGGCACAAACTAATTTAACAGCAGTAGCAGCGTGGCATATCTAATGCTCACATCAGTAAGATAACAGAGCACACATAAGTTGATGTGGATAGCAAAGTCTGAAGAAACATAGAAGTTCTAAAATTGAATCTTTTCATTTTTTCAGTGCTACCTGAGTTGTCTGACACACTCTTTTGACAAATAAGCACGTGAATATACACTGAAAAATGGTAACTTGACAGAAAATAACTAATTGGATCTCTTATTCTTGTGATGTTGGGGTATTATGCAGTTGTATATTTTTTTTCTGGATAGAGAGGGTTCTTGACCATACTTGTGTATATGGGTGTGTGGGCGGCGCATTTAATTTTTTTCGGATTGAGGACGAAGGTGATGATGCTGATGCTAATGATACTGGAGATTATTCTGATTCCGAAACCACAAACAAATGAGAGTGCCGAGTCTTCTAACGACAAGGATGACGGAAAGGTATGACCCTTCACTTGGCATGGTCATGAACTTCATTTGGCCATAACATGAGGTTTTCGTCTCTGTGTCGATAAATTCTAAGGTGGGTGAGACAAGAACGGAGGTGATGAAAATCGAGGGGAGGAAAAATAGTGAAGAAAACTGGAAGATAGAAAGATTTTTCACGTAATCATAAAGGAGACCTATGTAGCACGGACACTCTTCAGGAGCCTCCGTGTTATCTCGATACTTTCCGACATGCAACTAACACGTGATTAGCACTCAGACATCCCACTGACACACGAATCCAACATCATGACATGTCATTTTGACACGCGCTAGTTCAATTTTAAGCATTCTCAGTAAGCTAGGAGTCAAAATGTAAATTTATCAAAATGTTATATATTTGAATCATATGCCTAGCCAATCCAAAATTAATACACCCAGCAAGTCCAAAAAAAAAAATCTAATCATGATCCCTAACAAAAGAAGAAGAAGAAACTCATTGCTGATATTTTTACATATACTTAATAACATATGTAAAAATACACATTTAATATACAGCATGTCCCAACATGTTGAAATTTTCTATTTTTTGGAAAATGAGTGTCGGCGTGTCGTGTCGTGTTGTCGGTTCTACACAGAAGAAGACTTTCCGATCCTGACGCGCTCAAGCAAATCCACCCAAGGAGATTTCTTTGGCCCAATGATGGGGATCGAGTGGGCCGAACAAGCCTCGAGGGGGTAGCACTTTAGTAGTTGTCGTTCTGGTCCAGTTGGAGGGGCAACCCTGAAATTCAGCTCGCCACACTAGAGTTGCCGATGACATTGCGGTTACCATCGAGATGGGGCGGACGTTAAGGGCCGGCATGGATGAATGACCAAGATTGACTGCTCCTCGGGCTTGTGATCAAGTTTTATCAATTAAGTCTCCATTAGGATTCAGTGCGCAATCAAATTGAAGTAAAACGTAAAGCGAGAAAGAAAAATTGACACAATATTTATTCTGGTTCACCCTTAAAATAGGGTTATATTCAGTAGAGAATTCCACTATAATTAGCACATCGCATCTCTTGTTACATCACTCAATTACAAGTACTTATATATAATAGTAACTATTTATGGATCCAAACCCAAACTACTAATGAAAAAGTATAGATCCCGCCTGCTCAGCATGGAGCGGATCCCACGTGCCTTTCTATCGATGAGGAGTATAAACCACACCCCAATAATCTCATCACAGGCCAATATTTGTACAGAATACAGTCCAAGACTTGTTTACATTTTTAAGGTCTCCACTGTTCATACGGAGTACTGAGTAACAGCATATGTATCCATTTGACTCTTGAGTTTTAGAGTTGAGGCAAATGTCCATTCTTAGGACAAACGCACTATTGAAATAGTCTGGTCAACTGCATAAGGTTCAGATAATGCCATCAATTGCTATTGGTTTTCTCTCTCTGATTTGGTCGGTCTCTAAACCCAAGGCTTCATTAGGGTTTTATGATGCAATTTATCATGTCATGATTCCTTGATTGGGCATTTAATTTCATTGATAGTGATTTGCCTAAGTTAAGGTACTTTGGACTTAGTATAGTTTTAGAAAATTTGAAAAAGACAAAAACAATATGTTTGAACATTTAGCATTGGCTTACTTCATCGGTTTAAAAATGAATTGAAAATTTGCATGAAACGCGTTTAGAAAACACTTAACTTCAGTGTCGAAAAGGGCATTGGTGAAAATACCAATATAACCAAGTTCTCGGATCCCTGATTTCTCTAGTTATGTAGAATCGATTGGTTTCTCCCGACCGCTCAATAAGATTTCTGATCTACCTTCCTCAAAGAACGGTAGAGACTCGTTTCAATGTACACATATACATGCCATTGATCATATGAAATCAAATCTATTATTCCCTCATTGCGATTTGATATAGCCTTGGGAGGGCTGAGCTAATCTGAATCGCACACTAACCCAATATAATTTCTCCTTTTTTTTAAGCTTAAAATGATTCGTTATGACACGGGAATTAGGCATAATAATACGAAAAAATTTTATATGCAATATGTAATATGTTATATAAGAGAATTATGAATTAATCTTCAATTAATTCAAAATGTATGATGAAATTTCACAAAGTAACAACATAATTATTTGACTTAAATGAGAGAAATTATTCTAGGGAACAAAAATTTTGTGCGGTTACCAAACGCATTTCCATTCTAGAAACAAAAATTTTATGCAATTACCAAACATATTCTGATTCTCTAAAACTCATTTAGGGAACAAAATCAGAAAAATCAAATCTAATCAGTATCATTTTTTCGGATCAAAATCGTTACCATACAAACCCTTAGTCTCTCTAGCTATGTATGGCTTTCTCTGAAGCTTTTGCAATGGTGACTCAAGACCTTCTCTGGCCTTGTCTGGTCAAAGGCTCTTTTGGCTGGACTTCAAATACTTCATCAATTACCTTTACATAGGCTTGTTACATGTGTAACATTCTGAATTTCGACCCCTGTTTGGGACTTGAATATAGAATGGATATGTCATGGATGCACTATTAATGAATTCCACTCGAAACTGATCACTTCGAGACAACTGACCAAAAGGGAAGGGCTATCTAGGAAAATAAGTACGTGGACCAATTAGTCGATACGCGTAACTCCTAACAGCCACCCGTTAGTTTGAGATTTCATTATAGCTGCTATCTTATGAATTTGGCCACGAATTGAGTTCCGAATAGGATAAATCGATTTTCAAGAGCGTTGCAGTTGCTAAATTTGGATATTGACGAGGAAGGTTCGGAAATTGATAGTTTGGACTCGGGAGTGCCGAGAAGGAAGGCAAAAATTAGAAATTTCTGTCGAGTCCCTGATTTGCTCTAGATTCAGTGGCTAGGGTGTGAGATGAATTTTAGCGAAGTCAGAAAAATTTTCCGAGATCATCTCGAGTCATTTTCCCTTCGCGATTGAGCCAAAATAACACCGATTCAGTCCCAATCAGTCCCGTTTTGGCACGAATTTTGAGGATTGACCAGTCAAACTTGCTCTCCAAGTTTTGACCGATTGGATAAGCTTTGACCAACTTTTGGTCAAATCGATGAATAGTAACCGAGATATTTTATTATTTTATTATTATTTTTTTTCTTTTCTCAAATAATGGGTTCTTTCTCTCTCTTCTTCTTCATCATTCACGCAGAACCCCACCCCCTCACTATTCCACCATAGAAACCACTTTCTCTCTCTTTTTCCCCCCCTCTCATTTGCTCCAAATTCCTGGCTGCAGACTTCAACCGGCCGTTGACAAAAATCTGTAAGTTGGATTCTCGCAATTTTTGGATATGTTGTAGTTCAATGTCTTACGGTTCTAACCCAACTTGAATCGCCTCAATCCGAGGTCGTTTGACCCTTCAAATGTATTTTCTCGTATCAGTCGACGAAACTGTTTTCTGGGTGCCGAAATTCTGTTTTAGCTCTAATTGATTTATATCGACCCCGGCTGCCCCTAGATCTCATTTCCATGTCAAATATATGATTTCTAGTTCGTTTTGATGTCGGTTCAGCCCCTGAACAGCCCCGGTTTGGATTAAATCCACCGGAATCCGTCGTCGTTGTTGTGCTCCGCCGTGCGTCGCTAATCATCGCTGCTTCCAGCCACTTTCTCAGCCCTGTTTCAGCTTCGTTTAGGTGAGTTCTACTTCTTAAATCTTGAGTAGGGCATTGGATTATTCATGGATTGACTCTAGGATGTGATCCGAGGTAGATCGGTTTAGAAAATTTGACGGATTTGGCGATATTTATGGTGAATGGTTCTGTGTGAGGATATGCTGCGCTGTTCGCACTCGGTTTAAGGCTGATTATATTCTGTTTGAGCTGATTTTGTATCTAGAGATGACTTGAGGTGGTTTAGACATTGAATTTTGAGCATTGGGATCAATTGGGGTGGAAACGGACCCAATTAATAAGTTGGGTCGTTAGTCGTGACACTTTGAGGGTTGTATATGGGTTGAAATTACATGCTTATGGGCTGGTCATGTAGAATTGTGGCCATAGATTGAGTCCCTATGAACCTTAAATGCGAGTTTTGGTTGACAAGGGCAGAGAAAGAGTAATTCTGGTGAATAATTGTGTGAGAGCCAAAGTGAATGGCTCAAAACACAATTTGGGGCAAGGATTTGATATGACGGTGTCTATGTTTATAGATCGCCTGAGTTGTAATGTTGTGAACTGTGCCTCGTAGTGTCTACATTGTCCATTCCTTTGAATTATGCCTGGTTGAATATCTTGCGAATTGTGAATTGCATGCTTAGGGTTCGATCTAAGAGTATCTGGTATCCTGAGCGAGATTTAGAGGATGAACTTGCTGAGCTGTTAGCTCACCCCTGTTGGGGATTATCTTTTCAGATGTGTAGGTTTAACACTGGATCGAACGATGTAGACGATGAGGCTAATGGAAGGCGGTGAGGAGCCAAGTCGATGGAAGGGTATGGAAGTGGTAAGCCTTGAGGTAGCGTTCTGGGGCGCTACAACATGGCTCTTAATATTCCTCTTAAAAGACTTACAAATATATCTAACATTCCCAGGAGATAGACTTCTAGAAACATGAAAAGACTCTTTGAAAGCAATACTACAATAAAGAGTCTTAATTCTTGCATCAAACTTGGGAGCCGAATGGATGTCACCATCATACCGACATCGAAGTAACCGATCGACGGTAACTTAGTCGATAGTCTTCGCATCGATAACTTCAATTCAGTTTAATTGCTAACATCTTTTCCAGTTGTGTACAATGCATATTTCAACATTCCTCTGTTTAACCAAGAGATTTAGCTTGATCTATTAGATTTTACTCAAGATTTGTTTCTTCGATGATATAATGCAGAACAGACGACATAAAAGTGAATTAAATTGAATTATACAATGATCAAATTCTATTAATAGAAACCAATCCATATACAAAGACACAACTCATGACCAACATGCACATGTGCAAATCCTCGGTTCGAAACAATGAGGACACAAGACGCAAGTGGGTAAAGTGGGAGTATATACCATAAAACTTGACAAAGCTCTCGAAGACAAGCTAGGACTAGGACCCAACACAAGAAGGTCGCGGCACCAAATTTGCAGATTGAGTTTCAGTTGTTCCTGCCAGATTCACTAGCAGCACAGGACACTTGACATTCTGAGCATAGTCACAGCTCACACTCTCGACAAAGGCCCTGCCACATGTCATCAACCACAACTAATGATGCGTTTATTTCGAAAAAAAAAATGAATGATGTCAAAAATATTATTTTAAGAGCGATCACTTACACTACTTAAAAAAATGAATAAATAAAAAATATTTGATCATATATTGTTATTAATATTGATAATATTTATCATTGACTACATGCAATCATTTTTAGGAAATTATTTTTTAAATCATTCATTTTCTGCTAAACAAACAAAACCTGAGTATCGATACAAATACCACAATCTGCGCACCAAAACAAAGAAAAAATTACAATTAAGACCAAATCTTTTACTACTCATTCTCCTAATTTGAATAAATCATTGAATAGTCAATTAAACACTCAAAGAGACTTCTCGATTGCCCATATATAGGTAAGGACAATATTCAACCAAGATGAGCAACCGGACTTACTATTATTCTTTTTTTTTATTATTTTATTTAGAAGAAATGTTAGATACGCTAGAGATGGGTTTCAAACCCAAAGTTTAGAAAATCCAACATTTCTTAATCACCATACCACAAATTGTTTACATGACATGTTTGTTTTATAAAACAATAGCTACAATATTGAAAGTAAGGCCTGGTTCTCGAATGCTTATGACAAGAATCTAAAACCTACCCATCATAGAACCGTTAGCGTTTCTCAAGCAAAGGCTACATAATACATGTCTTCCCTCCAAATTGATTAATTATTACAGTCGATATTAGGTGTTTTGAGCGGTTAAACAAAATTGAGTATTTGAAGTGGCCCTGACCAGAACGTCACATCTCTTGCATCCCATTCTCCACTCTCGTCTCCACCGCAACCTGTCCCCCAACAACAGCAACGCATACCCAGGTCAACCATTGCAGGAATCCCTAGATATGTCACTGACTGAAATTTAGAAATATAAGCCTTAATAAAGAAAACTCACCTCACCAAATCATGGCAGATCTTCTTAGCCTTAGCCCTAACGCAGTCGGCCGTTTCGCTGTCGTCCCTCTCCATGGTGGCCACTATGTCGGAAGAGAACAGGTGCCCTGAACAAAGAACAAAGTGAAATAAAATGTTCAAAACGACTCTATAATTGTAAGAGATGGTCTCCAAAGAAAAATACAAAAAAGTTAATTAGACGAAGTTGATCTTCCTTACAAAGTAATAGCACGTTCATTTGATTATAAACGTACGTCATCTTCAGTACTTTTGTTTTTTAAATCTTTGGTCTTAACATAATGGAACCTTGAACTCTTGCCTTTTTTTTTCCTTTTTTTTTCTAGGAAGCAAATTCGCTTTTGGCTATAAAGAAAGTAAAGAAATCAAGAAATCTAAGGGAGTGATGAGAAGCGAACCATCCCTGAAAATTGACTTTGTTTAACAATCTTATTATGATATATTGAAAAACTCCTTGTGTTTGTACTGTGATCTATATTTTGTTTCGTTATGAAGTAAGATTATTCATAATGTTGCGGGAAACTCCAAGAGATGCGCGAATTCAAGCGCGCAATAGCGAACGATGAAAGTAAAATAAGAAATACACGAGATGCGATATACGAAAATGGGAAAAATTACAGGGAGAGAGAGGGATTTCACTATCTTCAATAATGAGTACAAGCGTATAATCAAATATCAAAAGATCTAACAAGAAGAAGTGAAAAATAAAGGATTTTGGGGCAAAAGCGAAAGTAAGCGTCACAATATAATATGCAACAGATTTCTTTTATAGCCCCTTCTAAAAAACCCTAAAACAAAAGTCAATGGTCCAAATAACCTTATTACTAATTTGAAAGTCAAAATATAACAAATCTCTACATTGACTTCAAATCTCCGAAAGAACATTTTACCAAATATCACAAGACCTTTCCCCCTCACAACCAAGAGTGACCACACAAGGCCACCCGCCAAACAACAAAACCGATAATGCGCATCCTAAGCCTACGTTAGCGTACTCAGTGTAGGAAACAAGGGATGAAATGCCACCAGCTCCACATAAGTAACTCAAATGGTGAAAACACTAACCAAGTCCAAACAATGCTTGAACTTGGTCAAAGGAACTGGTTTGGTCAGCATATCTGCCAGATTATCCACCGTAGGTACTTTCTTCATTGTAATTATACCCTTAGCAATCTCATCACGCACAAAGTGATAACGAATGTCGATATGTTTTATTCTCTCATGATACATTGCATTCTTGGTCAACTGGATTGCACTTTAGTTATCACAAAGATAACGGAGGCTTCCTCCTGCTTTACCCCAAGTTCTGTAACTAAACATTTCAACCAAAGAGCTTCCTTTACTGCTTCCATCGCGGCCATATACTCTGCTTCGGTGGTAGATAGAGCAACCATATCCTGTAAAGTTGCTCTCCAATTAACTACGGAACCACCAAGCGTAAAGACATAACCTGTCAAAGATCTTCTTTTATCGAGATCACCTGCATAGTCAGAATCAACGAAACTAACAATTGAATGCCCTATATCACAATCTCTATCAAAGACCAAACCAACATCTGAGGTACCTCGGATATAACAAAGAATCTACTTCACTACTTGCCAGTGAGCTTTACCTGGATATGCCATATATCTGCTCACAATACTAACTACTTGAGAAATTTCTGGACTAGTGCAAATCATAGCTTACATAATACTACCAACGGCACTAGAATATGGAACTTGACACATCTCCCCTTCCTCTTCTTTGATTTTAGGTGATAAAGAAGCAGAAAATCTAAAATGGGACGCTAAGGGAGTACTTATCGATTTAGCATTCTTTATACTGAAACATTCAAGCATTTTCTCAATATACCCCTTCTGCGAAAGGTATAACTTCCCAACCTGTCTATCTCTATGAATTTCCATACTTAGAATTTTCTTGGCAGCTCCAAGATCTTTCATCTCAAATTCCCTGCTAAGTTGCCTCTTCAACAATTGTATCTCTGACATGTCCTTCGCTGCAATAAACATGTCATCCACATACAATAGCAAATAAACAAAAGAATCATCATGCAACTTCTTATAATACACACAACTGTCATGCGCACTTCGCGAGTAGCCATGACTTAACATAAAGCTATCAAATCTCTTGTGCCATTGCGTGGAGATTGCTTGAGACCATACAAGGAGTGTTTCAACCTACAAACGGGATCTTCTTATCCTCAACAACGAATCCCTCGGGTTGAGACATATAAATCGTCTCATCAAGCTTGTCATGCAGAAAAGTGGTCTTGACATTAAGTGCTCACGTTCTAGATTATAAATGGCCACTAACATAAGTAACACACGAATAGAACTATGTTTCACAACTGGAGAGAACACTTCATTGAAGTATATCCCCTTCTTCTGACTAAAACCCTTTGCTATCAAACGTGCTTTGCATCTTTCATTTTCACCCCATGGAATTTCTTCTTTTCATTTAAAAATCCACTTGCATCCACAGCTTTTTTGCCTTTAGGCAATTTCACAAGATCCCAAGTTTGGTTCTTATGAAGAGACTCTATCTCTTCATTCATTGCAATAAGCCACTTATCAGATTTAGAACAAATAGTAGCTTCACGAAATGTAGAAGGTCTTCAATACCAAACTCTTCAGCAACTGTAAGAGCATATGCTACTAAATCAGCGAAACATTACCTCTGGGGAGGCTTAATTTGCCTTTTAGCTCTCCATGTAGCCAAAGTTTGAGGTTATTTAACTTCTTCTACTTCATCTTTAATGAATTTGAGTCTTGTTACTCACTATCACTTTCTGACTGATTAAGAACATTTTTAGAGGTTCCCTATGGATGATCTATACTAAACTCTACCTATTTCGTTGCATTCTCTTCTTGAATATCTGTAGACTCAACAACTTTTCTCTAATTAAGCATAAAATTTTCATAAAAAATAACATCCCTATTGATTATAAACTTTGACAATTGAGTTTCAGAACACCAAATCTATATCCCTTAACACCATCTGCATAATCAACGAAAATGCCTTTTTTGGCTCTAGGTTCAAGCTTACCATCATTTACATGATAATAAGCGGGGCATCCAAATACTTTTAAAATAGAATAATCAGAAGGTTTACTAGACCATACCTCATTTGGAGTCTTACATTCAATTGCAGTTGAAGGAGAACGATTTACCAAATAATATATTGTGTTCACAGCTTCAATCCATAAATCTTTTTCAAGTCCAGCATTAGAAAGCATACATCTAGCTCTCTCTAAAAGTATTCGATTCATGCGCTCTGCCACCCCATTCTGTTGAGGTGTATACCTGACCGTTCAATGTCGAACAACCCTGAATCTTCACAATACTTGTTAAAATCACCTCCGCAAAACTCAAGACCATTGTCTGTTTTGAGATGCTTTATCTTCTTGCCAGTTTGATTTTTATTAATATCTTCCACTTCTTGAATGTATCAAAAATATCACTTTTTAGCTTTAAGAAATAAACCCAACTTTTCTAGAAAAGTCACTAATAAATGTCAAAAGATAAAACAACACCACCTTTAGATGTAGCTTGTGCAGGTTCCCACAAATCGGAGTGAATATAGTTAACTGTGCCCTTCGTCGAGTGTACCCTGGTACTAAAACAAACTCCGCGCTGCTTCCCGAAAAACACAATGCTCGCAAATGTCAAGTGGGACTTTATGCTCCCCATAGAGTAAATCACGTTTACTTAATATAGTCATTCCTCTTTTGCTCATGTGGCCTAATCGCATATGCCATAACTTTGATTTATCAGAATCTGAAGAGGATGATATATTTAAAGAACCCACAACAATACTTCCTTATAGAACGTAAAGACCATTTTTCTTGTTACCTCTCATCACAATCAAGGAGCCTTTCGAAATTTCAAAACTCCACCTCTACCGGTGTACATACGTTCATTGGAATCCAAACTGCTCAATGAAATAAGGTTCTTCTTCAAATCTGGAATATGTCTAACATCCATCAAAGTTCTTACTACTTTGTCATGACATTTGATCCACACCGTACCAATAGCCACGATCTTGCAAACTACATTATTGCCCATCAAAACTGAACCACCAGTGATTTTTTCATATGTGTGAAACCAATATCTATTTGGGCACATATGATATGAACATGCTAAAGAACCCACAACGGTACTTCCTTGCAGAACATAAAGACCATTTTTCTTGTTACCTCTCATCACAATCAAAGAGCCTTTCGAAATTTTCAAAACTCCACCTCTACCGGTGTACATACATTCATTGGAATCCAACTACTCAATGAAATAAGGTTCTTCTTCAAATCTGGGATATGTCTAACATCCGTCAAAGTTCTTACTACTTTGTCATGACATTTAATCCATACTGTACCAATAGCCACGATCTTGCAAACTGCATTATTGCCCATCAAAACTGAACCACCAGTGACTTTTTCATATGTGTGAAACCAATCTCCATTTGGCACATATGATATGAACATGCTAAATCCAAATCCATTCATCGTCTACATGACAATCCGTAGACAAAATAGTAAGAACATTGTCTACATTAGCAACTCATTATCCTTCACCAGACTAGCCGAATCAGAACTCTCTATCGACCTTTTCCCTTACCTTAAGTAAAGGACACTCGTTTTTATAGTGTCCAAACTTGTGATGATAGTAACACTCAACTTTTCTCTTATCCTGGCCTGACCTAGACTTCGAACGCCCTTTACTATTACTGCGTCTATCTCGATGATTCGACCTTCCCCTAACAACTAAGCCATCAGCTTTATCTGCACTACTACTCGTATTTAACATTGTACGCATCTCCACAGAATTTAGCGAGGCCTTCACATCCTCAAGAGTTATGGATTATCTTCCATATAACATAGAATTTACAAAATTCTCATACGAGCTTTGTAGCGAATATAACACAATTAGAACTTGGTCTTCATCATCTAACTTCAAATCTAAATTTTTCATATCCATAATGATTTATTAAATTCATCTAGATGTTCTTAAATAGGAGTATCTTCTTGCATCTTTAGCATATAAAGACGCTGCTTCAAGAATAATCTCGTCATAAGAAATTTCTCATGTAGAGACTCTCTAACTTTTGCCACAATCTCGAAGCTGTTTATTCATCAGCAACTTCACGAAGCACCTTGTCAGACAACAACAATTGGATAGTGTTGTACGCCTTCTCTTCCATCTCCTTGATCTTTGTTGTAGTCATATCGTCGAGGTAATTCCATCCAAGGCTCATACTGAACCTCCCAATGCAACAAAGCCTTCATCTTGATCCTCCATAGCCCGAAATTGTTTTGGCCATCGAAGGGTGCCACTTTGAAGTTGATAGATGCCATTTCGAACAAAAGATTGAAATTCCTTCGCTTTGATACCAATTTATTGTGGAAAACGCCAAGAGATGTGCAAATCAGCACGAAATAGCGAACGATGAAAGTAAAATAAGAAACGCATGAGACGTGATATACGTGGAAATCCAAAACGGAAAAAATCACGGGGAGAGAGAGGGTTTCACTATCTTCAATAACAAGTACGAGCGTACAATCAAAGATAAAAGATCTAACAAGAAGAATTGAAAAACAAAGGGTTTCAGCCTAAAAATGAAAGCAAGCTTTACAATATAATATGCAACAGATTCCTTTTATAACCCCTTCAAAAAATCCTAAAACAAAAGTCAATGGTCCAAAATAGCCTTATTACTAATTTGAAAGTTAAAATATAACACATAAAATAAATTCCAATACATTA
>JAGVVM010019702.1:0-16442 GCA_019149425.1 Psidium friedrichsthalianum
AACACATATGATATGAACATACTGAATCCAAAATCCATTCATCGTCTACATTACAATCCAAAGACAAAATAGTAAGAACGTTGTCTGCATCAGCAAACTCATTATTCTTCACCAGACTAGCCAAATTAAAACTCTCCATCGACCTTTTCCCCTTACCCTTAAGCAACTCGTTTTTATAGTGTCCTAACTTGTAACAATAGTAACACTCAACTTTTCTCTTATCCTGGCTTGACCTAGACTTCGAATGCCCTTTACTATTACTGTGTCTATCTTGATGATTCGACCTTCCCCCAATAACTAAGCCATCAACTTTATCTGCACTACTACTCACATTCAACTTTGTAAGCATCTCCGCGAAATTTAGCGATGCCTTCACATCCTCAAGAGTTATGAATTTTCTTCCATACAGCACAGAATTTACAAAGTTCTCATATGAGCTCAGTAGCGAACACAATTAGAGCTTGGTCTTCATCATCTAACTTCAAATCCAAAATTTTCATATCCATAACGATTTTATTAAATTCATCTAGAAGTTCTTAAATAGGAGTACCTTCTTGCATCTTTAGCATATGAAAACGCTACTTCAAGAATAATCTCGTCGTAAGAGATTTCTTCATGTAAGGACTCTCTAACTTTTACCACAATCCCGAAGTTATTTCTTCATTGGCAACTTCACGAAGCACCTTGTCAGATAATGACAATTGAATAGTGTTGTGCACCTTCTCTTCCATCTTCTCGATCTCTGCCGCAGTCATATCATCCGGGTAATTCGCATCCAAGGCGTTTACTGAACCTTCCCAACGCAACAAAGCCTTTATCTTGATCCTCCATAACCCGAAATTGTTTTGGCCATCGACGGGTGCTACTTTGAACTTAATAGATGCCATCTCAAACAAAAGATTGAAATTCCTTCTCTCTAATACCAATTTGTTGCGAAAAACGCCAAGAGATGCATGAATTCAAGCGCAAATAGTGAACGATGAAAGTAAAATAAAAACGCACGAGACGCCATATACGTGAAAATTCCAAAACGGAAAAAATCACAAGGAGAGAGGGGGGTTTCACTATCTTCAATAACGAGTACAAGTGTACAATCA
This sequence comes from Psidium friedrichsthalianum, assembly GCA_019149425.1. NCBI lineage: Eukaryota > Viridiplantae > Streptophyta > Magnoliopsida > Myrtales > Myrtaceae > Psidium > Psidium friedrichsthalianum. Next base: position 1,098 of record JAGVVM010019702.1, read on the forward strand.
AAGATCAAAAGATCTAACAAGAAGAAGGGAAAAATAAAGGGTTCTAGGGCAAAAGCGAAAGCAAATATTACAATATAATATGCAACAGATTCCTTTTATAGCCCCTTCTAAAAAAACCCTAAAACAAAAGTTAATGGTCCGAAATAGCCTTACTACTAATTTGAAAGTCAAAATATAACAGATATTATGCGTCCATTCATTTTCTCCTAAGCGATACAGGCGACCATTTTCAGAAAAATATTTTTCACAATCATTCATTTCTAGTGAAACAAAAAGAACCTAAGGTCAAGCCACCAACAGCCACCACCTCCTCACCAATAATTTTCCATGTGACCGTTAGAATGATTATTTTCTTGTAATATCTAATTGAACCGAGTTAGCGAGATCTTCAAATTATTGTACTTATAGTTTGTTCAACTCCATAATGATGAACTGCTTTTTATTCATCTTGATTTGGAATTAATTTTGGAATTAACTGGAAATTTTCCTAGAAATTAGCATGAAAAGAAAATTTAACAAAGTCCAGGCAACGATTGTTGTGGGCTAGGCATGGTGAATGCTTGCTCCTAGCACGAAATGAGCCCCTGTTGGGCCATGCCAAGCCCAACGCATAAAGAAGCTAGGATCGACGTGATCGGGCCGTGCTTGTCGCCCATGTCATCAATTTCCGATCAAAATTAATCAAATGAATTACATTGTCAAATCGTCATAAGACTTATGGCTAAATTGACCAAATCATGTTGAAAACTAAATTAGTAAAAATGCAATAGCCTTAGCACTTTTTTTTAAATTTTCCCCTTCTTACTTACCCAATGTTATCTTAAATTTCCTCAACTTTAGTATCTTCTTTAACAATAGTGATTTCTTTGAATTCCTCGTTATATCGGCTGAACTGATAATTACTAACTCATTTCAGAGATAGGAATTCTTTTCAAGTTTGTAGGTTTTAGATAACGAACTTGACCCCCAAAAAACAAATGGTAGAGAGATTTGCAAATAACATGAAATTCTCTTAAATTCTTCTTTTGAGAAGGCTGATCTCGATGAATGTGACTTCACTTTGGAATTCGCAACTTCAATTAACGAGTAATTATCATCGTATGCCATGATTTTCCTTAATGGAGATTAATTTGGATACTCCTATAGTCGGTAAATTTCCATAAGCACTAGTGATTGACTAGACCTCGTTAAACAACTAATTGATTGAACTATCTTGGGACGATGGATGACGGATCGCATTTCCTCCCCTTTATATTTACTGACAGCGCCATGGTAGCTGTGTCATATGTCATGCCACGAGTCGAGTTATGTCAGAATATAAATGGACCGTGCCGTATTGGTATGTCATTTTGTGGTTGTGCTTGTAACCATACATTTTCTCCCTGAGTAAACCTGTCATGACCTTCAGCATTTCGAAGGACAAAAATATAAAATTGATATGAAAATAAAAATAAAAAAATTGTACGTTTTAGAGGATATAATATTTCAGTTGGTACGACATAAGGAATTTACATAGTGATTCCAACTTCGTTTCTTAGTATATTGCACAAACGAGATTAATGAAAATTCTAATAGGTAGGGGTGAGCAACTTGAACCGCTTAGACCAAGACCACCCGGACCGGACCGGGACCAATGGTTCGGTTCCCGGTTCTAAGGGGGTCCGTTCTGGTTCCTGGTTCCTAAAATTGGAACCAATGATCGGGCGGTCCGGTTCCCGGTTCTCGGGACATAGGACCATACCGGACCGCCCGGACCAGATCGATTCTTTTTTTATTTTTTTTTCCAATTTAGTCCATGAATCTCTTTCTTGGGACATAACGTTGCTGATTTTAACAATTTGAGAGTAATTTGGGCTATATTTTTTTCGGTCTAGTCCAGTCTAGTCCATTTATCGATCCAGTCCGGTTCGATTCCAGAGACGGTCGGTCCGGTTCCCGATTCCAACAAATTGGGAACTGAGACCACTGGTCCGGTGTCCTGTTCTTGAGGAAAACCAGATCGGACCGGGAACCAATCACCCATACTAATAGGTTTTACATAAATTACAACATATTTAGTGTTATTGATATGATATTTTATTGAAGAAGAATATGGTTATTATTACAACATAAATGCAAAAATTTATTTCAAACCATATTAATAAATAGGGTTAATACCACAAAAAACCCAAAACTAGTACACCTATGACAAATTTACCTCAAACTATTTTTTTAATCATAAAAAACCTCAAACTGTATACTTGTCACAAATTTTCCCAAACTAGTACACTTGTGATAAATTTATCCTCCATTAGTTTTCGTTAAATTTAACGTCAAATTACTGAGTTGGATAACATATGGCAGTTTACGAGTATACCAATTTGGGATTTTTATCCTTTGTTTGTCGTAGGTATATCAATTTGGGTTTTTTTTAGTATTAACGCAATTTAATGAAGGGTAAATTTGTCACAAGTGCAATAGTTTGGGGTTTTCATGGTAAAAACAACTAGTTTGAGATAAATTTATCACAGATGTACCAATTTGAAGTTTTTAGAGGTCAAAAAAATAGTTTGAAATAAATTTGTGAAAAAAAAAAATCAGTTTGGGGTAAATTTATCACAGGTATACCAGTTTGGGATTTTTCGCAATATTAACCCTAAAAAATAAGTACAAATAAAAATCAAATAGTTTAAATAGTTACTATTATGTGCTAGAATTATTAGTACAAAAAGTAATGCAATTCCTACATAAGTAAGTATTAGTACCCTGATTACAGATATAGTTAACTTGATATAAATGATTATCCTGATCTAATATCGTTTCCTAGTTAACTCAATATTCTTTAAACAATTTTCTATACCTTTTGTACTTTTTTTTCCCGTTGATAAATCTACTTGAAATGGGAAGAATATGTGGCACAATATTGTAAAGCAAAAACACAATGGCGTGAATAAGTTCCTCTCCTTTTCGAAATCATTAACTAAACGACGCCGGACGCTCAGCTCGCGTTTCATCGGACAAAGAAAGCTAACATCGCCCATCGAATGCATCTGGAGTAGGAGAGAGAGGGTTAAGGGTCAGGAGACGCCATGAAGATTTTCGGGAAGCACGTACTCCCGCGGCAAATTGTACTCCTCAGTTCTGGGTATGCACGAATTCTTTTTCTTCTTCTTCTCCTTCTTCTTCTTCATTTATTATCTGCTCGTGAATAGTGTTTTTTCGATTGCATGAACATGTGTGGGGTTGGAGCAGGCTTCTCTTCCTGGCTGCGACCACCTACGATGTCCACAGATCCATCAAGAACAACCAGGCCCCGCCTTCGAAGGAACAGCTCCAGGCCCTCGAAGACTACCTCAAATCCGTCCGCCGACCCCCTTGAACAAGTCCATCAGTTCAGACCCCACTTTCGATATTTGTTTGCCTGAGGGTTCGTCGATGCAGGTGTCGCGGCTAAACCCATTTTCAGCCACATGAAGAAGTGGGGTGATTCGATTCACCTCGTGTGTTTTATATATCCTTTGGCTCAAAATAAAGGAAGGGATAATAAGTAAAGATGATGGAAATTACGCCAGATTGAGGACCAACGCTCAATTTCTCTTTTTTTTTCATTTGTTTTATTGTATCTATAAAATGAATTAAACATATATAATGCCCTTTTATGTAAATGAGGTTTGGATATAATTGAAGTTGGTTTTTGGAGTCACTTTCAGATTGATTCAATTAGGACGAGTTTGTGGCATTCTAAGATTTGGTGAATGTCATGAGTTCGTCCCCAATCTGTTACCGTTCATCTGGTTTTCATTTATCCTAGTGTTTGAAAGTGTTTGTTTTTTTTTGGTCCAAAAGTGTTTGAAAGTTTATGTAGAAGGGTCTTGGCCAAACTCAAGATAGGAGGGGCGTCTCGCTGTGCAAGCTGCAATATGTGGAGAAGTTTGTGCATGGTCTATTAAGTTAAAGATGGAATCCTTTTCCCGGTTCACCTCCTCAGCTGCAAAATGTAGGCGCAGGATGGCAGGAAACCGCCGGCATCGTTTTCTGGTTTTGATAATGTTCCACAGAACGGCTTTTGACAGAATCGGGTGGCAACCGTCTGACTACAGAACAATAGCGACCACCGCAAAAATAATGTTTATCTCGACATATATCGGAGGGAGTATGGATACAAAGCCGCATAATTTGATTGGAACTCTTGAGATCGCCCTTGGTTGTGAAACTGACACGGCATTTCCAAGCAGGGGCCTCTAGTTACAGAAGGACGATTACACTAGATACCTGAGCTAGATCAGATACAAGCTAAGGTTACAATCTCCAAATGTTCCCAAGATCATGAGTCTATAACAGCAGGCATCCATAGGAGTGCACAGAAGATTATGTTTTTGGGCTCGCTCTAATCCGAGAGGCCAGTCGCCATACAAATTCATCATCAAATGAGCAGTCAAGCTCCTTTATCTTTGACAAGTACTCCATGGCTTCTTTATGCTTCCCCATTTTGCAAAAACCATCGACAACAATTCTGTAGGTCAGTTCATTAGGCCGGCAATGATGCTGAATCATATAGCTGATGACATCATCAACTTCCGAAAACATTCCCCTCCCCATATAGGCTGCTACGAAAGTGTTGTACGTAAAAATACATGGCCTAATACCTCTCGTGGTCATTTCAGAGAGAATCCTGATGGCGTCCTGCATTAACCCTTTCCGGCAAAATCCCTTGATGACGGTGTTATAAGAAATGAGGTCAGGTCTCCCACCAGATTTTTGTAGTTGTTCCAGGATTTCTTCTGCTCTCCAGCATTCTCCACCTCGAGCATACATATCCATCAAGCTATTGTAGGTCACAAGATCCGGTTCCAACCCATTCTCCCGTATCAAGTGCAGCATCTCATTCGCACGTTCATGCATGCTTTCTTGCATGCTTTCTTTGGCATACATTGAAAGCATTGAGTTGAAAACAACCAAGTCAGGCTTGTATCCACCATTTTGCAACTTCTCAAAAGCTCTCTCCATACCGGCTAGTGCTCTACATTTGCAGTTTGAGAGGACAAGGGATCTCAAAAGCACCCAGCTGGGGAAAATACGGCCTGCATATATTTCTTTTTCTATTTCCTCTATGCCTTCACTTGTCCACTTTTCGCATAACAGTGGAGCATCAACGAGTAAGAGGTTTCATTGGGGGGCTTTTTACGAAAATAGGTTTAAAATTTAACATTTTTACCGATTTGGGTTTACAGGAAGAATAATAACGAAAAGGGGGCTTGTTCGGCAGTTCTACTGCCGAACCCCTTCTTCGGCGCTAAAAAAAAATTTAATAATTTATTGTTGTCTCAGAACAATCCAACAGCCGGCCCCCCTTTCTCATCTCGCACACTCTTTCCGATGTACCTTTTTCCCTTATTTTTAGCTGAATTTTAGAATCTCGTTCGGAAAGTTCACGCGAAGCCTCTCTTTTCAGAAGCAAATTTCTGAAACTTCACGTGAAGTTTCAGAAGCCACGTGAAGTTTCAGAATATAGATTTAGAAACTTCACGTGAAGGTTCAAAAGCAAATGAGACTTGTGAATCCTTCAGTTCTATTAAAGATGGAGAGGGAGAGAAACTCTTTGGCCATTTTACGAAGACAAAGAGAGAGAACAGAGAGCAAATAGAGAGAAAGCTGAGAAAGAATCGAGAGAAAAGCGATAGAAAAAAAAGGATTTGAAAATTAGTCGTCAATTTCGTGCGTCTCCATATTTGCAGTCATTTATTCCTTTCAAATTTTCTCGCAATCGAACCAGGTAAGATTTAACTTTATGCTATGTTTTCTTTTGGCATTTGCGTTTTTGTTTCGTTGCATGTAATGTTTAATTTTTTTATACGACAGAGAAAATAGAAGAGTGGAAGTATCAACTTCAAGAATCTCGACACACGCACGATATTTGTGTTAAGGTAATGCCTATATTCTTGTTAAAACATGATATATTTTAGTACCGTGCATACACTGTTTCGCTGTTATATTGTGATGTGTACATGTTGTTTAGTCCGAAAAATATCTTATTTTTTGGTCTACATATATATCTATTTTGCACTAAAAAATATCTTATTTTTGTGCTATTCATATCTCTGTTTTGCATGCCGATATATGTGTCACGAAAGATTTTGTGCGTATTAAGCCCGTATTTTATCATAATTTTTGAAATTTGGAGGGTTAATTGGATTTAATTTTCAAGATATTGAAATAATAACTGAATGTACATGTTTAACGAAAAAATTTATGGGAAAACGTTAGTACTGTAGGAGCTGGTAATTAGATCAGACAATATAGATTTGATCTTCGGTTAAATATGAGTCGTTGTAATTTGTTACCTAATGCAACGAATGTGGACAATCCTTGACCATATAAATTATTTATAATAATAAAAGTTATACCAAAGAATATAAAAATTGAAAAAGAAATTGGGAAAAAATAATTTAAAAAATAAAAATATTCAAAAAATTTTGTCGATTTATTCGTAAAATATCTTTATTTGCATGTCGAGACATGTCTGAGGAAAAATTTATGCGTATTAATTCGTATTTTTTTCATATATTTAAAATTTTATAGGGTTAATTAAATATGATTATTAGAATATATGTATTAATACGATTTGTTTGTAATAATAAGAAGTTTCTAGATAATAGAAAAAATTAGGGAAAAATGAAAATATAAATAATCCTAATTTAAAAAAAAAATAATAGATAATATTAAAAATGGAAGCGACGTCGTTATTTAATCTAGTTGATCCAGCCTGAAAATTTTAAAAATAATCAAAAAATAAAAAATATGAAATCACAAAAAAATAAAAATTAAGAAAATTAAGAATGATGATCCAAATCATAAAATTTTCTAAAAAAATAGGAAACATTCCACAAAGAAAATTTTGAAAATCTGGAAAATTAGAATTTCGTCAATTAATTGATTGTTGATTATTATGTTCCTTCATTCATTTCTAAATTCGTAAATATTTTTGTTGACCATATTTATTTCATTTATTATATTGATAGTTAAAATATTCATTTCTTAATGTGTAAAGAAAAAAAATTATAAATTTTACATGTAAAATAATTTGTAAATTATTTGTTTAGCAGAATGTCTACATCTTTTGCGACTATACAATGGGGAGGTACAATAGTACGAAATCAATTTGGATATGATTACGAAGGTGGACAATGTGCTATGTTTGAGTTTGGAAATATATCGACATTTGATGAGTTACGTGATACGATTGAGCACGAGTTGAATGTAACAGAGAATCAGTTTATTGCCAGTCTGATGTTTAGACAACCGGTTGTCTCAACTAGACAATGTGCTATGTTTAACATTGTGAATGTGGATAATGATATAATCGTTCAGAGAATTCAACAGTTTGCACATTCGACCGGTTATATGGGGTTTCTTCAATTTTATGCTACTGTAGATGAACACCAACCGATAAATGATTCAATTGGGAAAGGTTCCAATGTCGGTGAAGATGAGCCAAATATCGATAATCAGGATGTGCATCACAATGATACTGCTGTGGATAATGATGACGACGAAGATGATGATAGTGATGAAGAAGATGATTCATGGTTGGGTAGTGACGATGGCGATGAAGAAAATGACGAAAGTGGCGATATAGATACTTACTACAACAGCCATTGTAGTAATCCCATTTTGCCGTTGGTATATCCACCGCCCTATTCAGAGATTGACTATGATATGATGCAAGTCGATACAAGAACCAAGCCGAGTCATATGTTGTTTGATCCAGCCAATGAATTTCGTGTTGGAATGTTATTTCCATCACGAGATGCAGTGCAGTTGGCTGCGAAAGAATATTCTCTATTGAGAAATCATCACTTTCGCAGTGAAGAGACAAAGAAAAGAAAATATGTTATCAAATGCGGTAATCCAAAGAACCGTGTCATTGGAGGCTCCGTGCATTGAATAAAGCGGGTGACCTGTTTTGGAAAATAACTAAATACAGTGGGCCACATACATGTCGTAATCCGCAAATGTCAACAGATCATCGGCAACTTGATCAGAAATACCTCTCCAGCCAGGTAGAAGCAATGGTTGCCGCCCAACCAGATATAAAAATCAAGCCACTAATAGCGATGGTTAAAGATAAAGTGGGCTTCCAACCTAGTTATCGTAAAATTTGGTTAGCGAAACAAATGGCGATTGCCAAAACTTTTGGAGGATGGGATGACTCGTACGGTGAGTTGAGAAAGTACATGAATATGACGAAACTAGTGAATCCAGGTTTTCATTTCGTGATCGAGGATTCCATGGGCCAAGATCAGAGTTGCAAGATTTCAACCGAATGTTCTGGACTTACAAACAGACGATTGAAGGCTTCAAAAGTTGTCGTCCCGTGATTTTTGTTGATGGAACTTTTTTATACGGCAAATATCGAGGAATGCTCCTATGTGCAGCCTCATTTGATGGGAATAATCATATATTTCCATTGGCATTTGCAGTGGTCGATCGGGAGACTGTTGATGATTGGTCTTGGTTTATGGATCTGCTGAGGATATATGTCACTAATGGCCGAGACGATATTTGCATAATATCGGACAGACATATCGGGATTCAAAGAGCAATGGAGACGGATGGGTGGCGTCCTCCACATGGCCATCATAGATTTTGCATTCGACATATTGTCAGCAATTACAATAAACACTTCAAAGATGCCGAAGGGAAAAGAGTTATTCAGATGGCAGGTAAAAGTTCTAAATTAAGTAATTTGAGGAAATTGCTTATTTATAAATTTGTGTAATAAGTACTTATTATTATTGTAATGTACAGCTTACGAGAATCAAAAGAAAAAGTTTCTACACATCATGAACCGAATGAGGGAATTGCATCCACAAACAACACGAAATGAAGTGGGTCCGTTGCAGGATCAAATTGAACTATGAAGTTAGCACGATTTTCCACATTGAATCCACTCCATGTGCTGTTCCATCCAATTGTGTTAACTGGCTTTAGTTCAATGGCATGAAATGATTTATGATCATTCGGAGGAATCGGTATTGGTGCTTCATGCCAAATTGACGGACCACTCAGTCTGAGTGGTCCGTCAATTTGGCATGAAGCAACCAATACCGATTCCTCCGAATGATCATAAATCATTTCATGCCATGAACTAAAGCCAGTTAACCACAATTGGATGGAACAGCACATGGAGTGGATTCAAATGTGGAAAAATCGTGCTAACTTCATAGTTCAATTTGATCCTGCAACGGACCCACTTCATTTCGTGTGTTTGTGGATGCAATTCCCTCATTCGGTTCATGATGTGTAGAAACTTTTTCTTTTGATTCTCGTAAGCTGTACATTACAATAATAATAAGTACTTATTACACAAATTTATAAATAAGCAATTTCCTCAAATTACTTAATTTAGAACTTTTACCTGCCATCTGAATAACTCTTTTCCCTTCGGCATCTTTGAAGTGTTTATTGTAATTGCTGACAATATGTCGAATGCAAAATCTATGATGGCCATGTGGAGGACGCCACCCATCCGTCTCCATTGCTCTTTGAATCCCGATATGTCTGTCCGATATTATGCAAATATCGTCTCGGCCATTAGTGACATATATCCTCAGCAGATCCATAAACCAAGACCAATCATCAACAGTCTCCCGATCGACCACTGCAAATGCCAATGGAAATATATGATTATTCCCATCAAATGAGGCTGCACATAGGAGCATTCCTCGATATTTGCCGTATAAAAAAGTTCCATCAACAAAAATCACGGGACGACAACTTTTGAAGCCTTCAATCGTCTGTTTGTAAGTCCAGAACATTCGGTTGAAAATCTTGCAACTCTGATCTTGGCCCATGGAATCCTCGATCACGAAATGAAAACCTGGATTCACTAGTTTCGTCATATTCATGTACTTCTCAACTCACCGTACGAGTCATCCCATCCTCCAAAAGTTTTGGCAATCGCCATTTGTTTCGCTAACCAAATTTTACGATAACTAGGTTGGAAGCCCACTTATCTTTAACCATCGCTATTAGTGGCTTGATTTTTATATCTGGTTGGGCGGCAACCATTGCTTCTACCTGGCTGGAGAGGTATTTCTGATCAAGTTGCCGATGATCTGTTGACATTTGCGGATTACGACATGTATGTGGCCCACTGTATTTAGTTATTTTCCAAAACAGGTCACCCGCTTTATTCAATGCACGGAGCCTCCAATGACACGGTTCATTTGGATTACCGCATTTGATAACATATTTTCTTTTCTTTGTCTCTTCACTGCGAAAGTGATGATTTCTCAATAGAGAATATTCTTTCGCAGCCAACTGCACTGCATCTCGTGATGGAAATAACATTCCAACACGAAATTCATTGGCTGGATCAAACAACATATGACTCGGCTTGGTTCTTGTATCGACTTGCATCATATCATAGTCAATCTCTGAATAGGGCGGTGGATATACCAACGGCAAAATGGGATTACTACAATGGCTGTTGTAGTAAGTATCTATATCGCCACTTTCGTCATTTTCTTCATCGCCATCGTCACTACCCAACCATGAATCATCTTCTTCATCACTATCATCATCTTCGTCGTCATCATTATCCACAGCAGTATCATTGTGATGCACATCCTGATTATCGATATTTGGCTCATCTTCACCGACATTGGAACCTTTCCCAATTGAATCATTTATCGGTTGGTGTTCATCTACAGTAGCATAAAATTGAAGAAACCCCATATAACCGGTCGAATGTGCAAACTGTTGAATTCTCTGAACGATTATATCATTATCCACATTCACAATGTTAAACATAGCACATTGTCTAGTTGAGACAACCGGTTGTCTAAACATCAGACTGGCAATAAACTGATTCTCTGTTACATTCAACTCGTGCTCAATCGTATCACGTAACTCATCAAATGTCGATATATTTCCAAACTCAAACATAGCACATTGTCCACCTTCGTAATCATATCCAAATTGATTTCGTACTATGTACCTCCCCATTGTATAGTCGCAAAAGATGTAGACATTCTGCTAAACAAATAATTTACAAATTATTTTACATGTAAAATTTATAATTTTTTTTCTTTACACATTAAGAAATGAATATTTTAACTATCAATATAATAAATGAAATAAATATGGTCAACAAAAATATTTACGAATTTAGAAATGAATGAAGGAACATAATAATCAACAATCAATTAATTGACGAAATTCTAATTTTCCAGATTTTCAAAATTTTCTTTGTGGAATGTTTCCTATTTTTTAGAAAATTTTATGATTTGGATCATCATTCTTAATTTTCTTAATTTTTATTTTTTGTGATTTCATATTTTTTATTTTTTGATATTTTTTAAAATTTTCAGGCTGGATCAACTAGATTAAATAACGACGTCGCTTCCATTTTTAATATTATCTATTATTATTTTTTTTAAATTAGGATTATTTATATTTCATTTTTCCCTAATTTTTTCTATTATCTAGAAACTTCTTATTATTACAAACAAATCGTATTAATACATATATTCTAATAATCATATTTAATTAACCCTATAAAATTTTAAATATATGAAAAAAATACGAATTAATACGCATAAAATTTTTCCTCAGACATGTCTCGACATGCAAAATAAAGATATTTACGAATAAATCGACAAAATTTTTTGAATATTTTTTTTTAAATTATTTTTTCCCAATTTCTTTTTCAATTTTTATATTCTTTGGTATAACTTTTATTATATAAATAATTTATATGGTCAAGGATTGTCCACATTCGTTGCATTAGGTAACAAATTACAACGACTCATATTTAACCGAAGATCAAATCTATATTGTCTGATCTAATTACCAGCTCCTACAGTACTAACGTTTTCCCATAAATTTTTTCGTTTAAACATGTACATTCAGTTATTATTTCAATATCTTGAAAATTAAATCCAATTAACCCTCCAAATTTCAAAAATTATGATAAAATACGGGCTTAATACGCACAAAATCTTTCGTGACACATATATCGGCATGCAAAACAGAGATATGAATAGCACAAAAATAAGATATTTTTTAGTGCAAAATAGATATATATGTAGACCAAAAAATAAGATATTTTTCGGACTAAACAACATGTACACATCACAATATAACAGCGAAACAGTGTATGCACGGTACTAAAATATATCATGTTTTAACAAGAATATAGGCATTACCTTAACACAAATATCGTGCGTGTGTCGAGATTCTTGAAGTTGATACTTCCACTCTTCTATTTTCTCTGTCGTATAAAAAAAATTAAACATTACATGCAACGAAACAAAAAACGCAAATGCCAAAAGAAAACATAGCATAAAGTTAAATCTTACCTGGTTCGATTGCGAGAAAATTTGAAAGGAATAAATGACTGCAAATATGGAGACGCACGAAATTGACGACTAATTTTCAAATCCTTTTTTTTCTATCGCTTTTCTCTCGATTCTTTCTCAGCTTTCTCTCTATTTGCTCTCTGTTCTCTCTCTTTGTCTTCGTAAAATGGCCAAAGAGTTTCTCTCCCTCTCCATCTTTAATAGAACTGAAGGATTCACAAGTCTCATTTGCTTTTGAACCTTCACGTGAAGTTTCTAAATCTATATTCTGAAACTTCACGTGGCTTCTGAAACTTCACGTGAAGTTTCAGAAATTTGCTTCTGAAAAGAGAGGCTTCGCGTGAACTTTCCGAACGAGATTCTAAAATTCAGCTAAAAATAAGGGAAAAAGGTACATCGGAAAGAGTGTGCGAGATGAGAAAGGGGGGCCGGCTGTTGGATTGTTCTGAGACAACAATAAATTATTAAATTTTTTTTTAGCGCCGAAGAAGGGGTTCGGCAGTAGAACTGCCGAACAAGCCCCCTTTTCGTTATTATTCTTCCTGTAAACCCAAATCGGTAAAAATGTTAAATTTTAAACCTATTTCGTAAAAAGCCCCCCAATGAAACCTCTTACTCGTTGATGCTCCACTGTTATGCGAAAAGTGGACAAGTGAAGGGCATAGAGGAAATAGAAAAAGAAATATATGCAGGCCGTATTTTCCCCAGCTGGGTGCTTTGAGATCCCTTGTCCTCTCAAACTGCAAATGTAGAGCACTAGCCGGTATGGAGAGAGCTTTGAGAAGTTGCAAAATGGTGGATACAAGCCTGACTTGGTTGTTTTCAACTCAATGCTTTCAATGTATGCCAAAGAAAGCATGCAAGAAAGCATGCATGAACGTGCGAATGAGATGCTGCACTTGATACGGGAGAATGGGTTGGAACGGATCTTGTGACCTACAATAGCTTGATGGATATGTATGCTCGAGGTGGAGAATGCTGGAGAGCAGAAGAAATCCTGGAACAACTACAAAAATCTGGTGGGAGACCTGACCTCATTTCTTATAACACCGTCATCAAGGGATTTTGCCGGAAAGGGTTAATGCAGGACGCCATCAGGATTCTCTCTGAAATGACCACGAGAGGTATTAGGCCATGTATTTTTACGTACAACACTTTCGTAGCAGCCTATATGGGGAGGGGAATGTTTTCGGAAGTTGATGATGTCATCAGCTATATGATTCAGCATCATTGCCGGCCTAATGAACTGACCTACAGAATTGTTGTCGATGGTTTTTGCAAAATGGGGAAGCATAAAGAAGCCATGGAGTACTTGTCAAAGATAAAGGAGCTTGACTGCTCATTGATGATGAATTTGTATGGCGACTGGCCTCTCGGATTAGAGCGAGCCCAAAAACATAAATCTTCTGTGCACTCCTATGGATGCCTGCTGTTAATAGACTCATGATCTTGGGAACATTTGGAGATTGTAACCTTAGCTTGTATCTGATCTAGCTCAGGTATCTAGTGTAATCGTCCTTCTGTAACTAGAGGCCCCTGCTTGGAAATGCCGTGTCAGTTTCACAACCAAGGGCGATCTCAAGAGTTCCAATCAAATTATGCGGCTTTGTATCCATACTCCCTCCGATATATGTCGAGATAAACATTATTTTGCGGTGGTCGCTATTGTTCTGTAGTCAGACGGTTGCCACCCGATTCTGTCAAAAGCCGTTCTGTGGAACATTATCAAAACCAGAAAACGATGCCGGCGGTTTCCTGCCATCCTGCGCCTACATTTTGCAGCTGAGGAGGTGAACCGGGAAAAGGATTCCATCTTTAACTTAATAGACCATGCACAAACTACTCCACATATTGCAGCTTGCACATCGAGACGCCCCTCCTATCTTGGGTTTGGCCAAGACCCTTCTACATAAACTTTCAAACACTTTTGGACCAAAAAAAAAAAAAACACTTTCAAACACTAGGATAAATGAAAACCAGATGAACGATAACAGATTGGGGACGAACTCATGACATTCACCAAATCTAAGAATGCCACGAACTCGTCCTAATTGAATCAATCTGAAAGTGACTCCAAAAACCAACTTCAATTATATCCAAACCTCATTTACATAAAAGGGCATTATATATGTTAATTCATTTTATAGATACAATAAAACAAATGAAAAAAAAAAGAGAATTGAGCATTGGTCCTCAATCTGGCGTAATTTCCATCATCTTTACTTATTATCCCTTCCTTTATTTTGAGCCAAAGGATATATAAAAACACACGAGGTGAATCGAATCACCCCACTTCTTCATGTGGCTGAAAATGGGTTTAGCCACGACACCTGCATCGACGAACCCTCAGGCAAACAAATATCGAAAGTGGGGTCTGAACTGATGGACGTGTTCAAGGGGGTCGGCGGACGGATTTGAGGCAGTCTTCGAGGGCCTGGAGCTGTTCCTTCGAAGGCGGGGCCTGGTTGTTCTTGATGGATCTGTGGACATCGTAGGTGGTCGCAGCCAGGAAGAGAAGCCTGCTCCAACCCCACACATGTTCATGCAATCGAAAAAACACTATTCACGAGCAGATAATAAATGAAGAAGAAGAAGAAGGAGAAGAAGAAGAAGGAGAATTCGTGCATACCCAGAACTGAGGAGTACAATTTGCCGCGGGAGTACGTGCTTCCCGAAATTCTTCATGGCGTCTCCTGACCCTTAACCCTCTCTCTCCTTCTCCAGATGCATTCGATGGGTGATGTTAGCTTTCTTGTCCGATGAAACGCGAGCTGAGCGTCCGGCGTCGTTTAGTTAATGATTTCGAAAAGGAGAGGAACTATTGCCGGGAGTACGTGCTTCCCGAAATTCTTCATGGCGTCATCCTGAACCTTAACCCTCTCTCTCCTTCTCCGATGCATTCGATTGGTATGTTAGCTTTCTTTGTCTCGATGAAACCGAGACTGAGCGTCGGCGTCGGGGGGGGGGTGTTAGTTAATGATTTTAGGGAAGGAACTTATTT